>JAGFMF010011925.1:2305573-2319207 GCA_019455555.1 Galemys pyrenaicus
GGGGGGGGTACCCGCAGGACAGTGAGGCGACGTGGGGCCCTTGAAAGAAGACAGGGTGATGAGGCCAGAGTGGAGTGGATGCCTAGCCCAGCTCTCCCCCAGACCCTGGGGAGGACCCAGAAACACCGTCTTGTCTCACGCGCAGAGTAGGGACTCCAAGTGTTTGATAAACGGACGAACGAACGAAGGGATGGAGACGTGGGTGACTGAGATGGCACAGGACCAAACCTAATGGTCTGGAAGAAAAGCACAAGCTGCCACCTCACGAGCCCAGATTTCATCTACTTGCTTTTGGACCAGCTGTCAGCTTCGGCCGACGTCTCATTTATCTCAGTGAGGAGGGTGAGCCCCTCTCTGGAGGCGTGGGCACACCTGTGCAGCCCCCAGCCCCCCACCAAGAGTCCACCTGAGCCTGGGGGTTTCCTCCAGCCAGTCATTCGTTCACCGAACATGCAGGGACAGCCACTGCTGAGGCCTGTAGAGCTCAGTGATGGAGTGTGAACCAGTGCCCCTCCCTGCTCCTGCGGGGTTTGCATGCCAGGCAGGAAACAACACGTAGATGGATATATCCACGGGGTAATGTCAGGTCCTGATAAATGTGGGATAACAAAGCAGGGTGGGCTTGGGAGGGCCACTTTCGGCTGATGAGATGACATTGGAGCAGACACTGGAGTGGAGAGAGGGAGGAAGGGAAGTGTGTGGGTATCTGGGGATGTTTCTTAGCAGCTGAAAGAGCAAGTGCAAAGGTCCTGGGGTAGGTTTGTGCCTCGTGTGTTAGGAGTTCAAGGGGGGTGGGAAGGGTGGGGTGAGCGAGTGGATGGGGGGGAGGTGGGAGATAAGGTGATAGGGTCCTGGCCACATCGGCCCTCATAGGCCAAGGTAGGATGGGCCTACCTGTAAGGTGGGAGTCATGGGCATTTTCTAAGAGAACAGTGACAAGACCGAGTATCTCAGCGGGATCCCTCTGGCCGCTGTCCAACCTGAGTGGTACCAGGGAGTGATCATTTTCTGCCGCCCTGGGACCCCATGCGTCCCGCAGCCTCCATCTCAGCCTTGCTGTTGCCCTTCTAGCGGAAGCCCTGGGCCTGGACCACATGGTCCCCGTCCCCTACAGGAAGATCGCCTGCGACCCAGAAGCTGTGGAAATCGTGGGCATCCCAGACAAAATCCCCTTCAAGCGCCCCTGCACTTACGGGGTCCCCAAGCTGAAGCGGATCCTGGAGGAGCGGCACGGCATCCACTTCATCATCAAACGGTACAGCCTGGGCTTGGGGCACCGGGGTGGCGGGCAGGGCCCTCAGGAGGGAGTGCGGGGCAGGGGTGGCGGGAAGGTGTTCTGTGACTTCGCAGGGAGACTCAGGTTTGGCTGGGAGAGAATTCAGGCCCCTTGATCTCACAGCTGCGTGGCCTCCTTCCTGGCCTCCTCTGCAGTGTGCATGGACAGTAAAGGTTCCGTGCCTGGCTTGAGGGGCCCTTGCTAGGTACTTAGTAAAGAGTGTTTTCCTCCCAAAAAGACCTGAGGCCTTTCCTGCCCGTAGAGGGTAGCCCGCCTGAGCTCAGGCAGGGCAAGGTCAGCTCCCACCCTGGCCCTCGGGGCTGCCAGCTGCTCATGGACTGTCTCTGTCTTCCCAGGTACTTTCCTCTGGTGCTGGTGGGGTGGGTGGGGCAGGGCTCCACAGACTCCAGAACGGCAACTCCCACTTCCCTGACTCCATTTTGCGCTGAGAGCTGTCTAGACTCAGCACAGGAAGCTCCAGCCCTTCCCTAGATGGTTAGAGACCAAGGGCGGCCAGAGGCCACCTCACCAGCCCCTGCCTCGGGCAACACTGTGGTCCATTTCCCAGGCCTCTGGTACCGAGCTCCTTTGTGTTCTGTTTACCTGCCTGTTGCTAGTCTGTCGTTGCTGGCTGTAAGCAAGGACTTGGTGTCTTGTTCACTGCTGAATCCCAGCACCCAAGCAACCTCCGCTGTGTAGCAGACACCCAGGCTGCATGTGCAGAAGGAGCGAATGAACGAATGAACGCACGCATGCTTGTCCGCATTTGAGCTCATGCCTTCTGATTTGTTGGAGCTTAGGAAGTAAACGGGGTGGTGGGAGAGAGAGAAAGGGGGGAACCTATTCAGGGTGGCAAGGAGCCTCTGAGAGGTCCCATTTACTAAGTCAGGCCATTTACTAAGTCAGGCCTGGCCTGCAGGGTCCCCACTGGGAGGTTGGGAAGGGGCACCTGTGCTCAGCTGGGCAGCGTCTGGATGGAAGGCTCGTGTCAGTGGGCAGCCCAGACACTCCCAACTCACACACACACACACGCACGCGCGCGCGCGCACACACACACACGATGCAAGGCGGCTGGGATGTGAGCAGAGACTGGCGGTTGACCAAGGTAGCAGAGTTGTTCTGGAGCAGTGGGTGACCTCTGCAGAGAGAGAGCTGGTGGGTCCTCTGGCTGCTGGGGCACAGTGGACTCCAGGGAGCCAAGAGCAGAACTGGGGAGACCCACGAGGCTACAGCCGTGGGCCGGGCACCAAGAGGGGCAGCGGAAGTGGCTGCATTTGCGATAGACTCTGAACTGTGGCAGGATTTGTTGGTGGGTGAAATGTAGAGGCAGAGAGATGTCAGCGGGCAGGTGCATCCCACATTTCTGACTGCGATTGGGGGAAGCGGGTCAGGCGTGAGCTTGCCTTGGATGTGCTAACTTGGACGTGCTCGGGGGTGGAATTCTCAGAGGTCAAGTTGAGACGTCTGAGGCCCCCAAGGGAGGGCTGCGTTGGAGATCAAGTACGGATGAAAACCAGAGCTGTCAGCACGGGCCAGAGAGGGACCCCGGAGAAGGAAGGGGGCCTGCGGGGTTCCCACTTAGAGGACGAGGAGTCTCCAGGAGGAGACTGAGAGCAGGGGCCAGACAGTGGCCCTGACAGCTGACTGTGGGTCCTGCTCAGAGCCCCTCACCACCTCCCCAGGGTGCAGCCCGCACCTCCAGCCTCAGGGCAGGCACCAGCGGAACTCCTGCTGCCTTCCGTTACTGCTGTCCCAGACCACTCCTGCCCCAGCTCTGGCCTCTAACCCCCCAACCCCCCACCAGGACACACGCCCAGAGGGAGAGGGTCTGAGTTCTCACCACAGGGGCAGAGCTTAGGAGGGAAGTGTGTGGTGGGGGAGCAGTCCTAGAACTCTGCTTGCTGTGGATGGACAGTGACACCCTCGCCGTGCCCTTCAGCCCGTGGGGGACTTGGTCATAGTCTCGGAACCATATCAGACCTCCCCATCTTCTGGCCCCCAAATCCTCCCAGGGAACCAGTCACAGTGCTGTGTCTAGCCCCTCACCGTGCTCCCTGGTACAGACATAAAACTAAATAATAGAACCGCAGTCGATGCTGGCAGCCTCCCCGTCACTGGGTGGGACTGAGGACGCAAGCATCAGAAAGGAAGCCACTGTTCCCCAGAATTACTCCCCGTGGCAGCCCGGGCCTTCTGGAATAGCAGGGGAGCCAGGGGCACTCTGAGAATGAGAGCAGGCAGTCCCGCGTCGGGTCTCCCTGGTGATGCGGGCTGTGGCTACTGCCAGGTCTGCTCGTCTGGCCTCTCTTTGGTTGCCCCCCGGGCCCGTTGGGCATCGCCTGACCCGACATTCGGACACCCCCTCCTTTGTCTCTTGTCACCTCTGGAGCCTGTTCAGTGGCTGAGGCCTGTCCCTTGTCCAGCTGCTCCACGGCCCACGGGAGGTGCCCCGCAGACCACCCCTGCAGGGAGCGCGTGAGGTGCCCCACCCTGCTGGGTGCTACCCTGGTGGGACCTGAGGGTAAACGGGAAGAATGGCCTGGAGGCAGCAGTTGGTAGCCCAGCTCCGTCCCCATTCCCTGGCCCAGGCTTCCAGGTTATCTTATCTGGATGACTGGGGGTCTCGGAATGGTCCCCGGGCCCCAGATACCCCAGTCCACCTCTCCGCAGTGGTGGAGTGATCTGGGCACACCATCTCATCAGGGACTGGGGGGAGACTCCCCCTGCTGAGCGCCAGCTGAGGGCTCTTCGCCCCCTGGAGTGTTCACCTCTCAGTTAGCCAGGTGGGGCCCCAGCCGGCCCTACCCCGAGCCCATCCCTGACATTACCTGGGCACCCTCTCAGTCACCCTGAGCCCCCCCTCCTCCCTGAAGTCTTTCCCAGCCCCCGCCTGTGTGGGTGCCCTTGGGTGCTAAGACACTCGCGAGAAGGCCCGCGTGTCACTGTGGCTAGTGCCAGGTCGGGCCTGTGCAGTCAACAGAGTTCTTGGGAGCAAACCTCTCCCCAGTCTGTCCCTGGGACACAGGACTGGGTGATGCCTACCGGGCCCTGGTAGAAAGGGGAGTGGGTCTCCCCAGCTGTGGCCACACAGCTTGAGCTGGAGAGCTCGGGGCTCCTGGGGCTTCCTGATGAGCAGCTTGGAGCATGCAGGACCACAGGGCCCGGCCCCTACCTGCCCTGACTGCGGAGAAGTTGTTTGGGGCACCTGGCTATCTGGACAGTGCCCTCTCCTGCCCTCGCTTCCCAACTGGGGGCCGACCCAGTGCCCAGGGGGGAATTGTGGTCATGCACGTGGACTCGAGTGACCATCACTTGGGGGACCTGGAGGCCAGTTCCCTGCACCTGGGGGACCCTGGGCCTCGCCACTCTCATGTGTGTCTCTCCTTTCTCCCCAGGATGTTTGATGAGCGAATTTTCACAGGTATGTATGGGCAGCCTCTAGTCAACTCAGCCTGCCACGCTGACGTCCCCAGGGTACTTGAGTGGTCGTCATACTAACCTGTCCTCTTGCGTCCCTCCCTGGGCGTGGCCTGCATCCCGCAGAACCCAGCTCTCCCACTTTGCGTCCCTCCCTCCGCTGCAGCAGAAGATGGCCCGGGCTTTACTGCCTTCCCCAGATCTTACCAGATTGTGTCTCGCTGACAGATCCTCAGTGCATCCAGCACTGAGATGAGAGTCTGAGAATGTGGTTTTAGGCTTCGGACCTCTCCAAACAGGGGCGCATGGAATGGGCCTTGAGAGTCAGCCAACACCACACAGATGGGCCGAAATTATATTTCGTTTGCAGTAACCCTATGAAGTGGGGTCTGTTCTCCCTGAAGCCCAGCGCGGGAGTGGTGGGGCCTCACTGCAGACCGGCCACGTGGCCCCAGCTTCCAGTGAGGCTTCAGGAGAGAGCCCAGCTCTGCCCTGGGCAGCACAGGGAGCTTGGATCTTGGGGTTCCAATGCCTGCACCCCACCAGCTCTGTGACCTGTGGCTGGGCCTGAGAGCATCTGTTTCCACAGCCATAAAATAGGTGATGAGTGCCTTCTTTTGTGTTCCTTAGATAATGAAAGATTCTGAAAAATGGTCCCAAACTTATCCCAGAGAGAGACTTGGCACCTGGCCTGGGGGTCCCTCAGCCCCAGAAGTCTGTGCGAGGTCAGGACAGCATTTCTGGTCGCCTGCTCTCCTCCTCCTGCCCCGTCTCCCACACCCTCGGCTTCCTCTGCCCCTGACGGGGCATTTCTCCATTCTGGCTGTTGACTGGACATGGAGCCCACAGGAAGGGAGCAGACCATACTGGACCCAAGGGGCAACTCCCCCCCCCGGAGCATTACACAGAGCCCTGCCCAGTTACCTGCAGGCAGGGGGAAGCTGGGGGGCCTCCAGCCTGACCCCTCCACCCCTCCTTGCTCTCCACACAGGGAGCAAGTTTACCAAAGACCCCACGAAGCTGGAACCAGCCAGCCCACCAGAGGACACCTCTGCCGAGGGGTCCCATACTGCCGTCCTCGACCTGGCTGGTGCTGCTCGGTAAGGCCCAGCTCCAGCCACTGCCACCCTGCTCTGGGCTGTGCGAGGCCTGCGGTGGGCCAGAGGAGGCTGTGCCCGGCGTCCCCGACCCCGGCGCAGGCTCAGGCTCAGCCAGCACAGACCCTGTGTGCGCTTCCCGGCCGGAGCCAGGGCGAGTCCAAAGGGGCAGGAAGGAGGACAGGCTCCACTGACGAGCGCGCACCTGGGGAACGTGTCCCCTTCTGGGTTTAGCTGTCTCCAGAGCCTCTCCTGGCTTCCGGCCAAGCGTGCCCTGCGTGTCCACAAGGCCCTGCACTCAGCAGAGGACCTGGTAACCGTCCAGTGCCCCCTCCAGACTCAGTGGTCCAAAGATGAACCATGTATCCCAGAACCCCCGCATCTGGCCCAGGCATCCCCACACTGTGCTGTGTGAGGGATGGAGGGAATTAACGAATCATCTCCCCCGCTGCCCGGCTTCACTCTCTGACCCCTTCCCAGATTTCCTTGCCCCCTCCAGCCCGGTGGGCCCTCCAGCACTCAATCCCCCCAGCAAACACTGGTCGGAACCCCAGTGTGCTAAGTGGCAGCTCCCAAACTGGTGACACCCAGGTCCTGAGCCTCCTGTGCTGGGAAGGTGGCTGCTGGACAGCCCACCCCAGGAGAGTGAGTGAGTGGGAGCTTGGCCGGGCAGCCGGAGCCCACTGTTCTGGGCGTCTCCGGGGGACAGGTTGGGGTGGGGAGCACCGTTCCCTGGGGGTGGAGGTGCATGTGCTCAGAGGTGTGTTCTGAACCAGTAGCCACTGCGGGCCCTGACTCCTGACTGTGAGGCTGGGGCCTGCCACGTCTGCTTCCTCCCTCAGGTCGGACAAGAGCAGCATCTCCGACGACTGTGGGCCAGGTAAGGCGGGCAGCCCCACCGTGTGTGTCGGGGCGGGGTGGGGCGCCCTTGGCCCCACCCGAAGACCTCGGGGAAGAGAGCAGCCTCCGCCCCGCAGGCCTCACTCTGAGCGCTCCCTGGGAGACTGGGGGCACCTGGGCTGTGGGTGGCGGTGTGGGGGAGTGGGAGGCCCGGACTCTGGTCTCTCCACTGCCTGCCAGTGTGTCTGGCAAGTGGCTTCCTCTCTGCGGACCTCAGTTGCCAGGTCTGTGAGTTGGAGACACCAGAACTGACCTGAGGGCCCTTCCTGAGGGGCAGCCTGACTCTCCATTCTGGACTGGGGTGTGGGGTCTGACACGGCTCTTCCTGGCACTTGTTCACAAGTTCCAACAGGAGAATGTTCTGGAATGACTTGCCCTGCCCGGCCAAGTCTTTGCCCAGACCTGATTAAATCCCCATTTTGTCCTTGTAGGAACCTCTGGTGAACTGGGAGGACTGAGGCCCATCAAAATTGAGCCAGAGGATCTGGATATCATTCAGGTCACTGTCCCAGGTGAGGGCTTCTCCACCTGAACCTACAGGAGCCAAGCCGCTCCCAAAGCAGAGCTCACAGACCCCTGGGCCTGTACGTCCCCTTCAGGCTGCCCCGGACAGGCCTCCCCCCCCCCCCCATGGTTTCTCGGGCTTGGCTCTGAGATCGGGGGCTTCCGAATGCGCTTCATCTGGCCTCGGGGCTGGGAGTCAGGTCTCTCAGCTACGACGGTCCTGAAGGCCCTGCCTCGGCGTCTCTGGCCTGCCCTCCCTGGCATTTGTGAGGCTGGAAGGACGGAAAGAAAATGCTCTGGAGTGAGAGGAGCTGAGTTTGACAGCAGGCTCAGGACCCCCGAGCCTCAGTTTCCTCATCTAGGAAGTGCAGGGGCCTATTTGGCCTCTGGAGGCGCAGTGTGGGCTAAACAGTGGGAGCCAGTGGGGTGGCAGACCCCAGAGTCCCAGGTCTTGGGGCGCTGCTCTGTGGGCGTGCTGGGCTGCTGGCCTCTCAGGGATGTGTGGGTGGGACAAGACAGAGATGCTCTTGTTATTTGGGGTTTTGTCTCCAGACCCCTCGCCAACCTCTGAGGAAATGACAGACTCGACGACAGGGCACCTGCCTTCAGAAGATTCTGGCTATGGGATGGAGATGCTGACTGGTAAGAAATGGTTCAGGGCCCTGCTCCCTGGGGTGTGATGGTGCTGCTGCCCCTACTGAAGGACACCAACTGTAACCCCAATATCCCACCTAGACTACACTCCTTTCTAGAGGAAAGATTTGTCGTAAGTCTGGTCACCCGGTCTTTCCCAGAAGCACCCCATTTGGATTCATTCGTTTATTTATTCACCATCTATATTGAGCACCCACTGTGTACCAGGTCCGATGCAGGGTGGTGGAGACACAGCAGTAAACCAAACAGCTCCCCACCCTCCTGAGACTAACATCCCAGTGCAAGAGACAGCAGTAAGCAAATCAGTAAGTGAAATAGAAGACCAGATATTGGGGAGTGCTATGCAGGACACAGAACTGGGGGTAGTGTCAGAGGCAGTTAAAGGATTCTTGTAGTCAGAGAGGACCTCATGTACACTGCAGCAAAATTGCTGAAGGAGATGTAGGTGGGAGCCAGGTAGATGTCAGGAAAGAGCTTTTGAGATAGAGGGGGGAAAAGCAAGTGCAAAGGCCCTGGGGTTGACTCTGCTCAGCATGCCCAGGGAAAAGTGAGGAAACCCAGGTGGCTGGAGCAAAGGAAGCTCACGGGGTGGGTTATGTCAGGCAAGTCCATCAAAGGAAGGACTGGAACCTGGCTCTGAGGTGATGGGGCACCCCTGGAGGCTTGGAGCTAACCCCCAGTATCTCTGACCTTAAGATTGAGAATAGACTGCTGAGGGGTGGGGACAAAGCCAGAAACAGACCACTGCAGTGATCCAGGCTACTGGGGTGGTCTCACATGTATACAGCTGCAGGACAGGGTTGGGGGTCTCTGTGTTTGGGTGTCTTAACTTTTTCAGAAAGGTTCAAAAACCTATAAAACTGAAAAGAGTAGTTTAATGAATCTCATATCTCCAACCCCAGCATTATCAACTTATTTCAGATATTAAAAGTAAGAATGACTATAAGTAGTTAACATTTCTTAAAAGTGAGTCATTCGATGAGGAACGGTAGATAAGTTACAGTACCCGAATCTCCTGGGTATTGCAGGATGTGATGTTAGTCAGAGGACCGGCATGTGGAGAGCTCTGTAATAAGGAGAATGCAGGGCCGGGCCAGGAAACTTCAAGAAGAGTGCTGGTGTTTGTGTGGGGGTGGGCTCACTTGAGCAGGAGGGCGGACGCACCTGCCTGCGGATTCGGGGTGCAGTAGGCCGCATTTAGGCGAACAGTCCCACAAGAGGTCAAAACCGTTAGGTTCAGTGGAAAAAGCAGGGCCGGGAGGACATGGACAATACAGCATTTATCTAAATTAGGAAAGCATAAGAACTGTCTTGTTTCAGTGTTTTATTAGCAAATCAGATGCAAAAGTTAAAAATAGACCAATTGAGAAAAAAATCAGGTGTGAATATGACAAAATGCGAGGATTCTGCATGCACAGATTCAGTCAACTAAGGGTGGAAAAACACTGTGGCTAGCTAGGCCTGCGATGGTTGCAGCCAGCGTACTGAAGGTGCACAGATGTTTTTCTTGTTATTATTCCCTGAACAATATGCTGTAGCAGCTGGGCACGCATGTGCACTCAGTGAGTCGGTTGTTATGTCATGTGGAGGTGATCTGATGCACGTGGATGACGTGCACAGGTTGTGTACCAGTACTACACCATTTTCTGTAAGAGACGTGAGTGTCCCACCCATTTCGATGTCTGGGCGTCTTGGAACCAATCCCCACCTGTACCAAGACGTGATGATTATTCATTCCAGCGGGGCTACATGAGTGTTTGTGATAATATTCTGTTTGCCCTTCTGCACTTTTAAGTTTTTCTCCTACCAAAAATAAACAAATGACTGGGAAAATAAATTCAATTTCCATCAGGCTTCTGCCTTCCTGGGTGACAGAATAAAGGGAGGACTCCTCTGCTCCTTGTTCGTTTCGGTCTTCAGTGTCGGAGAATGTTCTAGAGACAGGATGGCGTGGGGGTCCAGCTCAGTAAGGAGACAGGAAAGGCCTGCAGAGCTGTTGGCGGTGAGGGTGGGTCTCCAGTTGCCGAGGTATGCGCAGACTGCAAACCGGTGACAGACTGTATGTAGGGCCCAGGCCCAGTTCCAGAGTGGACTTCTACATGGGTGACTAAGCCATTAGAAGGGATGCAGTGTGGGGTCATTCATTAGGCGTGAGTTGTCGCATAGGACAGCAGGACCTCAGGGTGGCCTGGCCCAGTTGGAGAAGCAGGGACAGCAGAGGCACCCCGGCCTCCACCTGGGTGTCCCAGAAGGCATGCCCCTTCCTCCCATACTCACCAGTTTGTTAGAGCCACCTCAGACAACAAGGTGCTTCATTTGGCAGACTGGCCAGCAAGGAGCGGGTGGTCTACCCGAGTCCCATGGCCTTGACAGACCAGAACGAGGGGCTGAAATGTACAAGATAAAGTCGCAGCCCAAGAATATTTCCTGGTCATGTTGCCAAGGGAACAGACTGAGATGGAACTTAATGTGTGGGATGTTTATGAGGGGCCATCCATGAGGTCAGCAGCTGTGTAAGGAGGGGGACAGAGCACATGGAGGCAGAGGGAGAGGGTGAGCCCCCACCACAGCTGCCACCAACCCCGGGGGCTGCTTGGGAGCCAGAGTGGGTCCTTAGAGCGCTGTTCCAGATTGATCTGAGATGCCTGACGCTTTCTGCCCCCACCTCGGTCACCAGAAGGGCAGTCCTTGGCGCCCCAGGCCAACAGCTGACCACACTCCCGCTGGGCAACAGGCTGGGGACCTGGGTGGTCCTCCCAGTGCTGGACACGGCATGGATGCATAATGGCACAAAATTTTTTTTAAAGTGCATAAGCAAACACAGGCAACCGGGCGCAACGAGGGCTGAACAGAGCGCATTCCTTTCACCTTTTAATTCGATGGAATTTTCATTGAGCATTTTGGGAAACAGCCAGTTGCAAGTTGGCCATTAGTTGTTTAAGCAAATGTGTCTGCTTAAAGAGTCATAAGCACCCCCTGACAGTCCAGGAACCAGATCCTTGGAAACTGTCTAAAATGTAGGTGTTTTCTGCTCAGGATCAGTGTTCATGGCGGTGTCGATAACAACAGCAAAATAGTAACAACAGAAAGTTGGGATGAGCCGGTCCGTCTGTCAGGGAACCAACCGGTGGTCTGTTTTCCTGGACTACTATGCAGCCACTAAAAATAGTCACCGAGGGGAAATGGAAAAGACACAAAGCTGGCTGCACTCAGCTTACAACTGTGTTGAAAATAATGACTGAATTTAAAAAAAGAAAGAAAGAAAATGCCCAAACAGTCATGTTAGGCTAAGTGCTTTATCGTTTTTGTGTTCTAAATCAATTACTGTGTGCTTCAGTACTTTGGTAAATAAAGAATTTTGCCAAGCACAGGCTGGAATGACTGGACTCGGCAGCAAAATGTGCTGGGATGGGGGAGTGTAGCTGACCTGAGGCTCAGGACGAGGCTTCTGAGAGACCTGCCAGGACGGCTCCTCCCCCTGGCTTGATGCGGAGAACCTGGGGCACAAAGCCAGTCCATGTCCCCAAGGCCACCCAGCCTCAGACTGGAACTGAGGTTTGCTGACTCCCCTTCCGGGGCTCTTTCTAAGGCCCCCCATTCCAAACTGATGAATTAGGAAGATGCTGGGGTCTTTGGGACCACCATGGACTAGCGGGGCTTCTGAGTGCATGCTTTTTCTGCCGACTGTGTGCATTGTAAAAGCAACACCTGTGTCGCATGGCCAGGAAACACTCCGCCCCGCCCCCCCCAGGGCCCCTCCCGCGTAGTACCCGTGCTCTGGACGCGTCATCTGTGCACCTGCCACGGTGTGATCTCACTGTTTTGCACAGTCTCCCTCCTCTCTCCACCTGGTGCCTTGGACATTGTGTCTGTGTGTCTTTGATGGTTTATTGGGGTGGCTTCTGGTTACGTGCTGGCCAAAATGGGGAGCAGTGAGCATATAGATGGGTTTGCTCAGGGTAAATAGCCAGCTCTCCAGGCCTGGGGGCAGAATCAGGCAGGCCCCTGTGTTTGGAATCCCAAAGTGTGTGGGTTGGCTCTCACTGCCTTTGAAAGGCCTCCCAAGAGTGGACTTGACACCCATCCCGTAGTCTCAAGGGTTGACAGTCCCTGGAGTCTCCCTTGTGCCCTGGTGACCAAGGGCCGTGCCAAGAAGGCCCTTCAGCCTGCCACCGCCGCAGCCACTCCTGGCACCAGCACTGCCTCCTCCAGCACCGGCCCATCTTCTCTCAGCTCACCACCCACTCCCCCACGCTGCTGCTCCCTCCCTGCCTGCCTCCCTCTCCCACCCCACCATTTTCCTGGTCACAGGGCTCTAGCCTGGGAAGCCCCCTCCTGCTGAAAGCCCCTCACTGCTGCTGCTCGGGGACCAGGATCTAGAGATTAAGTTGGCTCTGTCCAGCCCAGGCCAGGGCCAAAATCAGAGGTCTCCAGACCACCTGGCCTCAGGAGTTCCACCCTCACCTGCCTCTGCCCCCTCTGACTTTCTCGTCATGGCACCACTGTTTGGCGATGCCACACCAGGAGGACAAGACTTGTTCCCACATGTCTTCAGTGCCTGGGACAAAACAGCGCAGAGCAGAAGGAAGGATGGACTGGTGTGGGACTTGCCTCCGGGGGGCACATACCAAATGTCATGGGGTGTCTCAATCTAAACCTGCCCTCATGTGAGGGTGGAGTGCCAGTAGAGAACGGGGGTCCCTGAAGCCAGCTGGGGGTTGCTGTGCTGTGCTCCAGAGCCTGGGCCCACCCTACCCCCCTGTGTGGCCTGACTTCGGCAGCACAGGACCCAGGAGATGATGCACGTGGCTTCCTGGCACCTGTTCTCTTTCAGACAAAGGCCCCAGTGAAGACCCGCGGCCCGAGGAGAGGCCTGTGGAAGGTGAGGCGCTGTCTGCTTCCCGCATTTCACCTCGCTGCTCCACCTCTCCGCCCCTCTGCCCTTGCTCCCTTTTTGTCCTGCCCTGTCTCTCCTCAACACCCAGTTTGGGGAAGGAAGTTCTGCAGACTGCCTAAGGTGGGAGGAAGTTTATAGACCTGTCTTCTAGGATGAGGGGGCCTGGTCAGAGGGACAAGCAGCCCTTTCTGGTAAAGGGAGTTGCAAGGCTTTGATTCTGTTTTTACACATATCTAGCTGCCTCCTGAAAAGGTTTTTAAACTGAGCTCTGAGGGCCTCCCTGGTGGTGCAGTGGGTTGGGCAGCGCACTGTGAGGCGGACCGCAGCCACTGCAGCATGAGTTCGATCCCTGCTGCTGGCCGGGAGGGGACCCACATGGCGCAGCAGACCTCTCCTGCCTTGCCCACTGCTCCCCTCGGCAGTGTGTTTCAGTCAGTCTGCCTGTTCTGCTCTCCACTCTGTCTGGTGAATCCTCTCACCTCCCGCGACTCTGGCCTGTACCCCAGCTCTTGTGTGCATAGATGAATAAATCTTTTTAAAAATAATAATAAAAAAATAAATAAATAAATAAACTGAGCTCTGAGTCTCATCTTCCTGAGCAAGTATTTAGGCCTGAAAGCACAAAATTGGCTGTGTGCAGCAGGCATACCCATTCTCAGGAACACTGCTCATCCCCTCTCTGCTAAGCGGGAGTATGACAGGAAGGGAGATCAAGGAGGATGGACCTGTTTCATCTCAGGAGTATCTGCTCCTGGTGGAAGGAGTGGGTGTCAGAGAAAACAAGCGTCGCCGGGCCTCCCTGGTGGCGCAGTGGGTTAAGCAACGCACTATGAAGCAAACCGCAGTCACTGCAGCACGAGTTCGATCCCTGCTGCCGGCCAGGGGGGGG
>JAGFMF010011925.1:2319420-2353264 GCA_019455555.1 Galemys pyrenaicus
CTGGCCTGTACCCCAGTGCTTGTAGGCATAAATAAATAAATCTTTAAAAAAAAAAAAAAAAAAAACAAGCGTCGCCTCCCCAGACCCAGCCTAGTAGTAATGAAGTGTGACTAAAGGTGTGCTGCCACCTGGTGGCAGCGTACTCAATTTGCAGGTTTAGTCCTCACCCGATAAGGCCCTCACTGAGTAGGTCTCAAGTGACATTTGCCTCACACGGCCCATGGTCATATTTAGGCCTCAAAAACACCCAAATCTCCATTCAGATATTTGATGATGCTTAGATCTGATTTCACAAGCAAGTATTGAGCCCAAGACGTGGGTCTGATTGGGGATGCTATTTCTGAAGACCACCTTGGCTTCCCCATTAGAGTCTCATTCTTGGTGCCAGCAGAGCCGGGGCGTGAGCAGAGGCACAGGGTGCTACTGCCACTGGGGACGCTCGGTAGACTGACCACCTTTTGCCTTCCAGACAGCCACGGTGACGTGATCCGGCCGCTGCGGAAGCAGGTGGAGCTGCTCTTCAACACGCGATACGGTGAGCTGGTGGGGCCCAGAGGCATCCTGGCCCTCTTTTCAGATGCTCTCTTTTCACGGGGGACTTTGGACCCAGCCCCCCACCCAGATTCTCCCTGCATAGAGACGACGAGGGCCAGGGGACTGGCGCCTATGGGGCAGGGTATGAGGACACTGGAGGGGCTACTACCCAGCCACTAACCCCCTTCCAGGCACCCTGCCCAGTAAAACTGAGACACTGCCAGGAAACCCCACACCCTGCAGTGCTACACCCCAGCCTCCTGGGTCGACATACTCACTCGTGGTCATTCTCAGCCTGATGCTGTCTCTCCACTGTAGGGACTGCTCTGTCCCCCCCAGACACCTCATTCAGGTCCTCAGGAGGACTCACTCACAGCAAGAGCTTTCCTTCTAGAGAGACAAGGCAGGAAAGCTAGGAGGTAGGGGAGAGGACTTCTCCCATCCCATCTCAGAGTCCCTGTGTCCTGACACCCATTTACAGATGAGGAAAAGAAGGCCTGGGAAGTGACATGGCTTGTACAAGGCGCCACAACTAGCGAGTGGCAGAGCAGGCCCGAACCTCAGCTCTGTCCCTGGGTGGGGTGTTGGGCCATGCAGGGGTCTTGGGGTATCTATGGTGCAGAGGGACCCTCTGGAGGGCGTTTCTGGCAGCACCGGGACAAGTAGACTGGAGCAGAGCTGGCACCAGGGCTCACCACTCGTCGGTGGATTCTCCGGCACTGTCTGGGTGTGAAGCATGGACCGAGCCTGGGTTTGGAGGGTCTCTGAGACCCAAGATGAGTCACGTCTCCTCTGAACCCCAAAGCCCCTAGCTGCAGACGGCCGGCGGCAGCACTCAGAGGGTGCACTCAGAGCTGACTCTCAATGCGTCTCTGGCCCCCCGGCCCCCACAGCTGTGGGAGGCGGGAGTGGAGGTTTGTGGCCCCATAGCTGCGGGTGGCCCTACAGCAGCTGTGTCTCTGCAGCCAAGGCCATTGGCATCTCGGAGCCCGTCAAAGTTCCCTACTCCAAGTTCCTGATGTACCCAGAGGAGCTGTTTGTGGTGGGGCTGCCTGAAGGCATCTCCCTCCGCAGGCCCAACTGCTTCGGGATTGCCAAGCTCCGGAAGATCCTGGAAGCCAGCAACCGCATCCAGTTTGTAATCAAGAGGTGAGACCTGGGCCACAGGGACCCGTCGGGGCTTGCCCAGCTCCAGGAACAGCTCCAGGTTCCCATCTTCCTTTCTTTTTTCCCCCCAAACAATATTGTGTTAGATGGGGCTCAGCTTGCACTTGGGTGAGTGAGGTAGCCCAGGCCCGGCCCAGGCCTGCCAGTCCTGAAGCAGCCAGGCTGGGCCCAGACCAGGAGAGCCCATTTGCCTGGCACTAGGACAGGAGTGTGCCCACCAACTTGCTCTCCTGGCTGTTCTGAGCATCCTCCGTGCATGTGCGCTGGCGTGCTGGGGGCAGCGGGCAGGGCAGGGCGCTGCTGGGGCAGGCCCCATTATTCCAGGACTGGCACACCAGGCAGTGACTCCTGCAGGTTGCATCTCCTCGGCATCTCACTTTGTCAGCGAGGGTCTGGAGGAGCCCAGCTTCTCCCTGTGTGCTGGCTTGGGTACCAAGTCCCTCCTGAAGAGCCCGAGGCAGCTGCTGATTTCAAAAGGGTGGGGGGACCTGTCATGACCCTTTGTGTTTGTTGCTTCTGTGTGATACTCTGACATCCTCTAAGTTTTAGCTCGATGTGGTCGAAAGTGATAAGAAAGAGACTCGAGGATTTGTTAGATGGTGCCCAAATAGGGAGATTCACAGCAGTGACAGGTAGAGCCTCTCGCATGGGACCTGGTGTGCACCAGGAGGTGGGAGGGCAGGGCCCAGGAGACACAAACAGTGCAGAGAAATACACCTGCGATCCCACCATGTGCCAGCTGCAGTGTAGCAGCAGATGCCTCCAAGTCCTGCCTTGGAGCTGGCCAGCGTCACCAAGTGGAGTCACAGTATAACGTCACGTAAACACTGTAACACAGGCTCGGGACAGAAGGAACTTGGTCGAGTGAACCGTGCAGATTGTCTGCTGGGAGAGTGCTGGGCCGAGGGAACAGCAGGTGCAGGGCACTGAGTAGGGACGTGCTTGTGTGTTGGAAAGCTGGCAGGGGCTGGCAGGATTGTTTCAGAGTGAGTGAGGCAAAGGGGTGAATGGTGACCCCCAAGAGGGAGCAGAGGCCAGACCATACAGGGTCTTGGGACTGCTTAAAGAATTTGGATTTTATTTTCAGTTTAATGAGAATTCACTACAGTTTTGGGACGAACAGATATGGCCTGGTCTTCTTTTGTAATTTCTCTGTGAGGTGGAGAGGGACCTGGGGAGGGGCGGTGGATGGGCAGAAAAGCAGGGGCAGTGGCCTAGGGGACAAGGTGGCAACTTGGACTCAGTAAAGATGGGGCGGGGTGTTGAGAAACTGCCAGATTCAGGTAATATTTGAAGATGGGCTCGCGGAATGTGCCGATACGTGGATGGGGAGGACGAGGAGCTGGGATGACTCAGGTTAGCGACTGGGCAGGTGGTGACACGGTTTTCTGCGTTGGAAGCGAGGAGGTAGAAGACACAGTCAGGAGTTCAGTGTGACTTGTGTGGTGTTGGGATGCATGGGGCCTTCGAGGGAGGGGTGGTAGGCGGTTAACTCAGACCAGTGCACAGGGGAGGGTCAGTCCGGGAACAGACCCTTGGGTGCCGTCAGCATCCGGAAGGGGCCGAACACCCAGCACCGGAAGCCCTTGGACAGCCCAAAGGGAGGAGCCACATCGACGTCAGCTCCTGGCGGATGGCCTTTGCTTACTGTTTGCCTGCGGAGAAGCCGCTCCTCCGGCTCCTGAGTGCTTCTGAGTGCCACTTGGCGTCAGGAAGCAGGCAGAGCAGCCCGAGACTCTGCGGCTCTCCCGGGTGGGGGTCTGGCCCCTGCTGTGACCTCCCATGGTCTTGAGCAGGGCGCACCTTACCCTTCACGGGTTGGGATGGGGGCCACAGACAAGCGGGCCTGGCTCACGGAAGTAGTCAGGCAAGACAGATTGGTTTGTTTTTTAGTGTCAAGCTTATTGAAGTTTACATTTATTAAAATTCACCCTTTAAAGAGGTACCGTTCTTTGAGCTTTGACCAGCTCATGCAGGCATATAGCCGCTGCTGCACCAAGAGTCCACACAGGTCCAGCGCCCAAAACATGTCCCTGTGCCTTTTGTTGACAGCCTTAGCCCCTGCCAACCGCTGACGGGTTTTCTGCCTTCCCGGCATGCCTTTTCCAGAAGCCACAGAAATGGAATCAAGGCAGGTGAAGCCTTTTGTCCCTGGCTGCCTTCACTTAGCTCTTGAGATTCATCCACGTAGTTGCCTCTCAGAGTTCATCCCTTAAAAAAATACTAACTTCAAAAGGTGAATTTAACCAGTGCAGATTCCTGGAAACCAAGTGAAAAAAGCGATTCACGGAGGAGAGAGGGCAACAGTCAGGGAGGTGGGTAAGGACAAGGTGGGGTGATTTCAAGAGATGGTTGGAGGAGCGCGATTGAGTTCTTGAGGATATTTTTGTTATTCTTTCTTTTTAGAATTGACAAAAGATACTGTTGGGACATTTCAGAGAAAAATGGCCACTTCTCACTAATCTCACATTTTTTATTTACATAAAAAGGGTACATTTTGGGAATGATGTAAATGTTCTAGAAACGGACAGTAGAAGTATAACTGCATGAACAACTTGTAAATTTACTGAAAGCCACTTTACACGAGTGCATGTTATGGTATGTGAGTTCCAATTCAACAAAGCAGATAGATACATAGAGATAGATCTATGCATATGTCGGTATTTTTTTTTAAACACATTTATTTATTTATGCATACAAGCACTAGGGTACAAGCCAGAGGTGTGGGGGGGTGAGAGAATTCACCACAGAGAGCAGGGAGCAGAACAGGCAAATCAACCAAAGTACACTGCTGAGGGCAGCAGCAGGCACAGCAAGAGAGGTCTGCCGCGCCATGTGGGTCCCTGCCCTGGTCAGCAGCAGGGATCAAACTCGTGCTGCAGTAGCTGCGGGTTGCTTCACAGTGCGTTGCTTAACTCACTGCGCCACCAGGGAGGCCCCTGTCGGTATATTTATTTTTTTTTTAAAGATTTATTTATTTATGCATACAAGCACAGGGGTACAGGTCAGAAGTGTGGGGGGTGAGAGGATTCACCACAGAGAGCGGGGAGCAGAACAGGCAGATCAACTGAAGTACACTGCTGAGGGGAGCAGCGGGCACAGCAGGAGAGGTCTGCAGCGCCATGTGGGTCCCCCTCCTGGCCGGCAGCAGGGCTCGAACTCATGCTGCAGTGGCTGCGGTTTGCTTCATAGTGTGTTACTTAACCCACTGCGCCACCAGGGAGGCCCTGTCGGTATATTTAAATGTGAGTATCTGTGCGCATCACTTTGCTAGGCTGCCACAAAAAAAAGTGCTATAGCTTTTGAAATTCATCCACTGAGTCGTCTATAGACTGGGGGGCTTGAACATTTGTTTTTCAGCCTGGAGGACAGAAGTGCAAGATTAAGATTTTGCTGGTGTCGTTTCTCATGAGGCTTTCCCCCTTGATTTGCAAACAGCTGCTTCTGTCTGTGTCTTCAAACGGTCTTTTCTCTGCTCACTCCTCCTTGCCATCTCTCTGTATGTGACCCAATCTTCTCTTATAAGGACAGTAGTCAGGTTGGATTGGGGCCCACCCTGACATCCTTGTTTTAATTTAACCACCTCCTTAAAGTCCCGTTTTCAAACACAGACACTTGCTGAGGTGGGTGAGAGCTGCCACCTGTGAAATGGAGGGCACTAGAGTTCAACTCATAATAACCTACAGATGAGAACTCGTCACCTGCCTACTCGTCACTAACTGAGTTTCCACCTGAACTTGACCTCCATCCACATCCTTCTAAACAATACTCCAGACAAGCATCCCAGTCAGAGGTGGCTCGTAGTCAAGTTAAACTTTCTAACCTTTGGTCAAAAACGTTCTTAACCCACATCCTTGACCTTGTAGGCAAAATTTTCAAATTCTTTTGTGCAGTGTTTTAAGGAGCGGGTCCCTCGCTTTCATCAAATTCTCCAAAATTAAAAAACTCCTAGAAAAGGTGACGCCACGGGAGTCTTCATGCACGGAGAGACTGAGGCGAGGACATGGAGATGGGAGGCCTGTCTAATTGCCACGCAGGGCTGGTGCTGACCCCCGAAGTCAGCAGACTTCCCAAGTTCAGTGCATTGCCCCCACTGGAGACACCCCCGCTGTAGGCAGCCACAAGTTTGGGGGTCCCTAAGCCACCCACACTACTGAGCAATTGGCTCCAAATTCAGGGTTTCCCAGGCTCTCCCAGGCTTGCTCACTAGCTAGTATGAGCCACAGGACTCAGAAGCGCTACGTGACAGTGGCAGCTCAGCGTCGTGGAGGCAGATCAGGACCAGCCCAGTGAAGAGGCACAAAGAGTGAGGCCTGAGAGGGACACGCAGCTTCCACGCGGTCCCCATGCAGTCAGGGCACTCACCTCCTCGCATGTCACCAACTAGGCAGCTCCCCCAAGCTTCAGCGTCCACAGCTTTTATCGAGGGCCGTTCGCAGCTATGCCTGATTGGATAGTTGGCCACATGCCTGAGCTTGATCTTCCAGCCCTTCCCTCTCCCCAGAGGTCCAGAGGCAGGCGGATAGCAGGTGACCCAAGGTCCCAACCCTCTGACCACTGGGCTGCCCTCCTGAGTCATCTCGGCACTAACAGGTGTCATCCCAGGGTTCTTTTTTTTTTTAAAGATATATTTATGCACACAAGATCATGGGTGCAGGCCAGCGGTGCGGGGGGTGAAAGGACTCCCCAGAGACAAAGGGAGCAGAACAGGCGGAGCCACAGAAACCCACCGCTGAGGGGAGCAGCCGGGAGACAGGAGAGGTCTGCTGTGTCATGTGGGTCCCTCCCTGGCCAGGGATCGGGCTCGCGCTGCAGTGGCTGCCGATGCTTCACAGTGCGGCGCCCAACCTCTGCACCACCTGGGAGGCTCGATCCCAGGGTTCTGTCATGAGTGACAAAGACTGAGAAATCCCAGCGCTTTAGAGACCCGCTGCCAGGACCCAGGGACAAAGACCAGGCGTGCCCTGTTATAAGCACTGATCCTAAATGGCCCTTTCAGTGTGGCCTTAACCAGCCAGAGCACATCTGTCTGGGGGGTGGGGTTGGGGGTCTGTGGCAGGCTGAAGGCACCAGGGAGGTCCAGGCTGGCCAGAGGAGCGCTGGATTGGCTGGTGGGGTGAGACAGCTAGCAGAACCACTCCTTCGGATCACCCCAAGGGTGTCATGGGAATGGATGCTGGCGGGATTGGAGTGTTGGGAGGATGTTTCTGGGTGACACGGTCAGCAGAAGTAATGAACTCTCCATCACGGAGGTAACCAAGCGTCAGCAAGTGCAGACCCTGCCAGGGAGGGAGACCAAAGACTAGGCTCTCCGGGCAGCCGTGCAGGTCAGGCGGCCACCAGAGGGTTTGGGGCATCTCTTGGGCCTCGGCGCAGGGCCTGATACAGAGCTGAACTCACAGGACAGGGACCAGGACTGTGGGAGCCCAGCGCTGCCTCAGACCATCATGTCAGGGGTCAGCAAAGGCCTTGGAGTACTTTTAGACACACAGCCCACCATCACCGCCTTTCCCTCTTCTCCTTCTGGGGAAACTGAGACCCCAAAGGTGGAATGATAGCGTCACTGTCATGTCAGAGTCAAGGTTGAGCTTGGCTCCCCAGGCCTGGCCAGAGATCTTCCTACTGTCCTGTGTTATCTCCTCAAAACTGGATTTGTGAGGCCTTCTCCCTTCTGTCTGAGCCAGAAAAGCGTTCTTACCCCACCTCAGATGAGAATACAGGCCCAGTGGTGAGGGTGGGGAGTTTTCAGCCTGAGCCTCTGGCCACGGGGGTCCAGAGGGGGAGGGCAGGCAGGGGCTTGAAGGCCAGGAGTGCTGGCTGAACTCTGCCCACGGCGGCTGCGGGCTCTTTTCTCACCTTTCCGATGCCTCGGTCCCCTCATCCTGTGCTGGAGACAGTACCTCAGCCCAGGATGCCAGGCATCTGGGAAGGGCTCTGTGGAATGTGGACGTTAGTGCAAAGTGGGGCCTGGGTGCTTGAGGCCCCTGACTCTAAACTAAAACCACAGCTCTCAGGTGTCAGCAGATGCCTCAGACCTTCCCTGCACCTCTCAGATCTTGCCACGTAGCCCTGACGGCTTTCACGCTGCGCGCAGACCCGGGGGAGCCCTCCGGGACCACATGCTCTGACCCGGGAAGTGGCAGTGCAGTGGCATCCTGGAACCAAAAGTGAGGGTCTCAGCCCCACCCCCTAGCCCCTGTGGCCAGGGTTGGGCTTGTCTCCCTCCCAGTGGGTCCTCAGACCCAGCAGAGCCCCCAGTTGTGGGTCAGCAAGATGGCAGCCCTGGGGGGACTGGGGCCCAGGCCTGGACTGTCGAGATCCAGGAGGGCCCATTGCACAGATGTGTAGACTGAGGCTGTACCAGGCAGGCCTGGAGGGACCTCAGTGACCGCCCCGCTGTGGTATTTTCCAGGCCTGAGCTGCTCACCGAGGGCGTCAAAGAACCCATCACGGATAGCCAAGGTACCCTGCTCGGGGCCATGGGCGGGCACGGCCAGGCGTGGAGGGGTCCCAGGCCCAGCCACCACCCTCCTCCCAGTTCCTCTGTTCTGGATTCACCCCCGCCCACCCCAACATCCCCCTCTGCCCCATATCGGGTCCGCCCCCAGTGGATACAGCAATGTCCAGGGGAGCCCAGGAGCTACCCGCTCACCCTGGCTTCTCTCCCCCGCCCCCAGAGAGGGATTCCGGGGACCCTCTTGTGGACGAGAGCCTGAAGAGACAGGGCTTTCAAGGTAAGGCTACAGCTCAGGGTGAGGTCAGCTGTCCCAGCGCCATGACCTTGACCTGGCTTGAGTTTGGAGGGCCAGGCTGGGTGGGAGGGGCTGGCCCCAACTTCAGGGCCCCAAGGGCTGGGTGAGCCTGGCTGGCCGCTGGGGCAGAACCGTAACTTCCCAGCTCTAAGTACGAGGCTCCACAGGGGTGCTGGAGGGTGGGGAGGCAGGGTGCAGGCCTCTGTGCAGGCAGCTGACCTGCCCACTCCGTAGTAGGCATTCAGACCTGCTCCTAATGCTTTGAGATGAGAGGAGGAAGGTGGCTGAGGGCAAGGAGGGCTCTGGGAACTGTGGCTAGGCCAGGAAGGAGGAAGCGAGTATGGAGGAAGAGGAGTGGAAGATGGAGGAAAGCTCCATGAAGGCATGTAGTGGGGAAGTGCATGAGGAACAGAAGCAGGAAGGGGCCAGGGCCTGGGGGGAAACTTCTCCCTCCCATCATTTGCAGGGGTGTAGTATTCTCTAGGGTTAAGATCAAGTGTAGCATGAGTGAGGGGGTGACTGAGAGCAGCCATTGCATGCATGTTGGGGGGCTCCAGGTGTGACTGTGAGTGAGCCCCTGAGGTGGGTGACCCCCGGTGGGCCCTGGGTGGTCACTGTGGTGCCCTGTGTTTTTCTGAAGAGAAACCAGCAGACTAGCGGCAGGAAAAGCCAGCACCCCTGGGGTGGGGGAGCCAGAGGAGCAGCTCCTCACTGCCCAGTCTCCATCACCTTCTCCAGAGCAACCAGAACTTTCTCTGTTGAAGGGAATTCATATCTCACCTGGCTTCTCATACCCAGATTGCCACATTCTCCACCCAACCACCCAGCGATCCACTCCCCACCCCCACCGCTCTCTTACAGTCAGGCAGTGCCAGGTTATAATCTCCCTGAGGCTGGGGGGCTGCCACGCATGGCACAAGCTGGCTTGTGGGTCCCTGAAAAAATACCCTCAATGTGAGCAAGTGGCCGTCGGGAACTGCTTGGCTGAATCTGGGACTCTGGGGGATCCTGTTCCCCCATCTCCCTCTGTCCCCTCCTCTGCCTGGCGCCTCCCTGGGCCACTGCTCCCAGCCGCCATGTGCAGAGGCCTGCTCCTCTCCGTGGCTCTCCCACCTCCAGGGCTGACTTACTGGTGTGGTGGTTTACAAATGTCAACAATTAACTTAATTTCCGCCTCATTGCTGTTGGAGCAACAGAGTGCGTCCTCCCAGAAAAATGCACGTCTCTGTCAAGATGTTAGTTCTGAAGGACTCCGAGGAGCCCACTCCAAGGAGCTGATAATTGCCAGAGAAGGAGCTCCCCATAATTAGAAAATCATATTCCTTAAAAGTCACCAAGTGCCTTTTAATTTAGCAGCCCAAATCCATAATTGTTTTTCACTCAGCAGAAAATTACGACACCAGACTCTCACGGATCGACATCGCCAACACGCTGAGGGAGCAGGTCCAGGATCTGTTCAATAAGAAATACGGTGAGCCCCGGGCATCCGGCTGGTGGTGGGAGGGGGGGAGGCAGGAGCCCCCCGTTCTCCCAGGACATCTCTGCAACAATCATTTACCCACTTACAGTACTTCTTGAGCACTGACTATGTGCTAGGCACTGGGGGTACACGGTGAATAAAAGCATCCGTGTCCTCACAGGCTCCCTCGACCAGTGAGGTGAGATCCCCAACTATATCCAGAATCTAGTAACAGCAAGGAATTGTGCCATGATTTTGCAAGTATCGAACAGACAACTTCAGAGAGAATAACTTGGATATTACCTAAGGCTGAGGGCCAGGCAAAGCCTCTCTGGAGAAGGACCTGAAGGATGGGTAAGGAATTCACCAAGCAGCGTGAAAGAAGGCATGTGAACTGAAGTAGCCGCGTATGCAAAGGTCCTCCTGAGGTTTGACCTGAAAGGGGCATGGTGTTGAACCATGGGAGTGGAGATGAGAGAGAGAGGGTCCCGCGAGCACCCAGGCCTGTGGAGAGAACTGTGGCATCAGTTTTGTACTATTTATTTTTTTTAAAGATTTATTAATGTATGCATACAAGAACTGGGGTGTGCATACAAGAACAGAGGTGCAGGGTGGTGGGGGGAAGGGTGTGGTGAGAGGATTCCCTAGAGACAGAGTGGGGACAGAACAGGAAGATCGACTAAAATACACTGCTGAGGGGAGCAGCGGGCGAGACAGGAGAGGTCTGCTGCGCCATGTGGGTCCCCTTCCTGGCCAGCGGCAGTGGCTGGCGATAGCTTGATAGGGCTGTGTCTTTAACCCCTGCACCACCAGGGAGGCCCCCAGTTTTGTATTATGATGTATAATGAAGAGAGCAGCACTGCTTTGCACTTGTGAAGTCTTTTCTGGCCTCTGTGAGGATAGGGAATGGCTGCAGGAGGCCAGGTGGTTGCTGGGAGGCCAGCTGGGAGAGGGCAGACCAGGCAGGAGTGAAGATGGTGTGGCTGGAGCCCTGAGCAGATTCTGGAGGGAAGTGGATAGAGTCCGATGTGCTTCCGAGGGAGAGTGAGTGAGGGGAGCAAAGGGGAGGCGTCCATTTGACTCCTGGTTTAAGAAAAACAAGTTAGTATCAGTTAAGATACTTTTTGGTCTTGAGTACCAAACTCACATGCAAACCAGCTTCCACACTAAAGAGGGCTCATTGGCTCGTGATTCAGTTACTATGACTGCAGAGCATATCATCCTAAAATGCAGTGGCCTAAAATAGCAGTGACCAGTCATTACCTCTCCTGTGTCGGTGAGGGAGGAATTTGGGAGCAGCACTACGGAATGGCTCTGAAGAGCTCAGGGTCTCTTCTGAGGTTGTGGTCAGAAGGTGGCGGAACCAGGGTCTTCTTGACAACTTCCTCACTCACATGTCTGACCCTGGGTCCTTGAAGAGCTGGGCCTCTCGGACATCTCTCTTGATTTCTGCATAGTCTCTCCATGTGGGCTTTCCACCCGGCAGCTCCAAGGTAGCTGGATTTCCTACTTGTCAGTCAGGGTTTCTGACTGTCCTGAGAGAGAGCACAGGTGGGAGTTTGACCTAGCTTCAGAGATTGTGCATCCTCACCTCTGCCCTACTCCACTGGTCCGTGGTGTTTACAAAGTCCAGGTGCCAGGGGAAGGGTCACAGAGCCCAGTCCTCCATGAAGGACTGTTGATGTTACACTGTAAGAGGAGCATGTGAAGTGGGAGAGAGACTGTATAACTATCTGTGGGTTGTGTAGTCTGCACTAGCTCATAGCACAGGTAGTCTGGCAGAAGGATAGCCTTCAGGAACGGGTGGATCCAGCAGCTGTGGGTTGTTCTTGATATCTTTCTGTGGTGTCAGCATCACCTCAGGCTAGCCTTGGCTTGCTGCAGAATGACTGCAGCAGGTCTAGAACACCCCATCTTTACCCTCTGAAAGGGAGGAGAAGGACTGGCCCTTCCACAAGTTTTCTTCAGAGAGCCAAGTCATTGCTTTTCCAGAATTCCCTTCCCTTGTTTCTCATTGGTTTCCTCTAAGTCACATATCCATTCTTTACCCAGTCCCTGGGGCAGGAAAGTGCTGTTTGCTCATTGGCCTAGGTCTGAGCTATGTGGGCATGTCTCTATGACAAGAGGTTGGCGGGGTGAAGCACATGGGCCACTGGGGACCACTGACCTGTCAGGCAGAGAAGGAGGCAGCACCATCACCAGGGGGGCACCATGATTGTAAGTGCCTTGCTCTTACTGAGTTTGGGGGCAGGGGTGCAGATGAGTCTGAGTGTAGATGCAAGTCCACTGTTGAGGAGAGGTATCTGGGTCAAATGTAAGGATTACGTCATGGTAGCAGAGGAGACACCCTTCAGGATGCGAAGAGGGTTGTAAGAGAACCCATACCAAATGCCGAGGGGCTCCATTTTTAAGGTCTGGTCAAGGAGCAGTGGCCAGAAAAATGAGAAGCCAAGAAAATGTAGCATCATGGACACCAAAGCAAGGGCTTCAGGGGGGACAGTGGCCGTCTGTGTCAGAATTTGCCAAAAGATTGCAAGTGTGTGCTGGGTTTGGTGACATGGAGACTATCGGTCATGGCAGCAAGAGCCATTTTGGAAGCCAGAAGTGAAGAGTAGAGGTGGACAGATGATGATGATTTCTTTGCATTTCAAAAAGCATTTCTTTATAATCACATAGAAACTAGCCAACGACAAATTCAGGATAAAGAATTACAAACAGGCCAGAATTCCATAGTGATAGTAGATTAGTGACTGCCAGAGCATGAGGGTGATGGCTGATGTGTGTAGGGCTTCTGTTTGATGTAATTTAAATGACAATTTCATGTGCTCGTGAATATAGTGAAGTTACTGAATTATGAACTTCAAAATGGTAAATGTTATGGTATGTGAATATATCTTAAAAAAAAAACCAAAAAACAGGCTGGAGCAACTGGCACAAAGCCAGGGTGTCATGAAGACTCAGAAGGTCTGTACTTGCTAGATGCAGGGCACAAGTCAGATTCTGAGTTTCCTGGGAGCAAGAGCAAAAAGGGAAATGAGGCCAGTTATACAATTCCTTTGTCTGTGAGATAAAAATTAGTTCATTGCATAGGTGTTCAGGGATTCCTCCTAGTGCTGCGACATGCGGCGATTCCTATAGTGTGTTTTCCCAGTGACACTGGGGAGGGTGCGCTCAGCAGTCCCAGGGGAATGACAGCTCCAACCCACTGTCAGGATGAGAGAGTCTGAGACTGGTAAAGCAGCCTCATGCACCCAGGGCTGCAGAGCCTGGCCCCTGCCAGCAGGCAGCAGGCCTCAGCTGAGAGTGGTCAGCAGTGGCCAGCCTCCCCAGGACTGTCCTGGCTGCCTGTGAAACAGACAGTCTCTGAGATGGAGGTGCCCAGCACTCCCCAGAGGTGACGGGAAAGAGCACAAAGCCCAAAGTCCAGGTTCCCCAAAGAGAACCTGGAGGTTAACCCTGACTTTGTTGCTCCCAAGTGCAATCTGCCCTCTGCGGCCAGGCTTGTCCGGTGAGATGTGCCCATGGGGCACGTTTTGTAAATGGGCTTTCAGATTCTCAGGCAGTAAGGCCACTGCCCTCTCTTGGAGTATTAGCCACACGTCTGGACACACACTCACATACCCAACTCCCCAGAGCCCTGCACAACACACCCCCATCCTAGGCCTCCACAGGTCTTTACGACAGCCCCAGAGCCCTGCACAACACACCCCCATCCTAGGCCTCCACAGGTCTTTACGACAGCTTCTCGTCCCCCACATACACGTCTCTCTGTTGTACTTCTGCAGAGAGCTTCCCCCAGCCCCTGTGTCCACATGCTGCTGTGGCTCTTGATGGCACCTCCTTGTCCCTCCTGTTGCATAGGGGAAGCCTTGGGCATCAAGTACCCAGTCCAGGTCCCCTACAAGCGCATCAAGAGCAACCCCGGCTCGGTGATCATCGAGGGACTGCCCCCAGGAATCCCGTTCCGGAAGCCGTGCACCTTCGGCTCCCAGAACCTGGAGAGGATCCTCGCGGTGGCTGACAAGATCAAATTCACGGTCACCAGGTACCCAGGGGAAGGGTGGGGCGGCGAGACTAACAGGAGTGGGGCTTGCTTCCACCCACTGCCTTTCCTTCTGCCTGGTCTTGGTCCTGGACAAGGTGCCCTCCCACGGCCATCCTGGGTCCTGAGGGGCAGGGGAAGGGAAGTGCAGGTTGCTGGGGTGTAGGGGGCCCCGAACTTGTGACACCTCAACAACCATAGTGGGGGCAGCCTTTGTGCCATGTTCTCCCTACCCACAGTGTCTGCCCACTGTACTCCTAGCTGCTAGCAGAGGCCTTCAGTCACCTCAGAGGGGAGGAAGCTGCACAAGTGACTTGTCCGGGGTCACAACCAGCAGGAGACCTGACCACCCTCCTGCCACATCGGCAGTGTCCCCCTGGCCCCCGGCACATGTAGCGACAACTCCCTACAGTTGGCCTGGGGGGGCCCAAGTATTTCTGACACTTCTATCTCTGTTTCTCTTCCAGGCCTTTTCAAGGACTCATCCCAAAGCCTGGTAAGAGGCACTGGCTGTTGGGGGTCAGGAGAGACCCCACATGGTGGGATGGGGGGGAAGTTAGACACAGTGCTGGGTACCAGAGTCCAGACGTATTGTGAGTCACAGGAGCTGGGGTTCAGGTTCCTGCCCCTCTGTTCTCCCACCTCCGTAGGCACCAGCCCCAGCTGGGAGGAGGAAACTAGGCTGCAACCCCGTGCGGAGCAGGGGGTGGGAGTCAGGGTGCGAGAAGACGTCCTCCAATCAGGCTCTGGAGGGTGGGCCAGGCTGGCCAGTGACCCCCCTGCTGATGAGGGGCTTTGGTGGGCCTTGGTTGGCCTGCCCCGGGGTGGTTGAGGACAGGTGGGTGCCTAACCTCAGAGGGAGGGCTGCCCGTGTGCAGCGCTTGAGATGGGTGGTGAGATGTGAGCATATCCAGGTTTGGAGTCAAAACCCTCCCCTTGCAAGGCCTCGTGCTCTCTGTGGGCTCCACCCGTGGCCCTTCCGAGCCCTGCGTGATCAGACGCTGTCTCAGGGCAGCAGGGGCCACAGAATAACCACCTAGTGGGCGCTTCAGGCTGAGCAGGGCCTCCAGGTCATGCACAGACCCCAGAGCCTGTATGGAGGGAGGGTGGAGCCCCTCTGCGCACCCTGTCCCTTGGGAACGCTGTGCCGGGGTGCCAGGAGCGGGTGCACGGTCTCAGCGCCTGGACAGAGGAGGCCTGCAGTCCAGCACTGCAGGCTCACCTTCATGAAAACACTGGTGCACGCTGACCCCCAAAACTTTCAACCCTGCACCAGTCCCGGCTGGGTGGGCTCCTGGGGACAAGATGCAAGGCCATCAGACAGGAGGGCAGCAGGCCCTCCTGGGACGGTGACGTGGCAGCTCCTGCCGAGCCCAGGGGGAGTGAGAACAAGAGCTAGCGGCTGAGAGACTTCCTGAAGAGGAAGACTCCAGAAGAGCCTGGGGAAGGCAGGTCTTGGAGAACCAGAGAGTGATTGTAAGCAGCAGGGGCCCACGGCCCACTCAGAGGTGCTTTTCCTGCGTTCTGGGGTGTGAAATGCTCAGTAGCATTGTTAGTAAGCAAGAGGAGCTTGCCCCTCACCATGGTCCTGGCAACAGGGGCCCACCTTCCTGCTGCCACTGCCCCCTGGCCCATCCCCACTCTGTGAGAGGCTGTGGGCGGGTTCCAGGGCCATGGGACCCACCTGCTGCGCTGAGCGCACTGAGTTGGCTCCAGCCCGGCCTGCCCCCACGGGGGCTTCTGCCATAGTTGGTGTCAGGCTAGGCAGTGTTGGTCTAGTTCCCGGAGCAGTGGGAGCAGTGACGGGAAGAACAGTCTGGGCCTCCCTCTGCCCATACAGAGCAGAAGTGCAGTGCGGCAGCCCATAGGACCCCACCCCCTCCTCGCCGGCAGGAGGGTCCGCATTTCCAGATGAGTCTGGACAGCAGAGACCTATGACCCCTGATATGCACCCAGCTATAGGTTCAGCACTTTGCACAGTCGCCTTTATTACGTCCACTTCTTGCAAATGAAACTGGCCGAGGGAACTCCAGTGACTTCCCTGGGCGCCACCTGTCTCAGAGGAACTGTTGGCACCGTAGCCTCTCCCTGTGTTCCATCAGGGAGAACCACGCCCCAGCAGAATGTCAGGCCGTGGGAGACACCCTGGGCGAGGCTCACCCTCCAGCAGGGGAGCACGTCGCCTGTCTCGCTGGCTAGCTGCTGCTTAAATCTCAGCCTGGGGCAGCCTGCCTCTCTGCGGCCTCCCTTGGCTCCTGTGCGTGCAGAGAGCCCATGGAGATGCTTTCTCTGCCCACATGGCATGGGACGGGATGGCAGACTGCCTGGAGGAGGAGATGGAAAGTGGCCCTGGCCCAGCCCTCAGGGTGGAACTGCCAGCACCTTTCCAGACATTGGCACCCGGGCCAGGTGTCAGCCGCAGGGGCAGCGGCCAGGCCAACTCCATGCTGACGCAACCACTTACCACGCTGTGCTGGGAAGGGGTCCAGGCTCGTCAGGGTCACTGAGTGCTGCTTCTGTCCCGGGAAGGGCAGTTCCCAAACTCTATCAGACAGGCACTGAAGCCTGTTACACTGAGGCTCCTGGGTTCCCAGGGCGAGTGGGCGGGCACAGGGGCCTGGTCTGTGGGGGACACAGAACGTTGGCAGGTGCTATGGTCTGGAAGAAGCCGGCTGCTCTGTGGCAGTGCTTCAGGCCTGTGGAGGGTAGCAGATGATCCGCTTTGGGGGTTTGGGTCTGAGGCATTGTGTGGACTGTGGCAAAGCACAGAACCAGACAGACCCTGGTTCAGATCCCAGCACCCCTCTTACTAGCCATGAGATTCTGGGCTCATTGTTCCCATCTCCAAGCCTCTACTTCCTCATCTGTAAGGTGGAGCTAGGCACACCTGCCCCAGGTGACCGCAAGGAGGTAAATGGTGAGCAGTACTGGGTGAGCTTGGAGCACTGGTTTTCAGCCAGTGAGATTGGCGGTTGATATTATTTTTCCTGGGACACAGGATCACTTCCTGGAGGAGGGGACACTGAGCTAAGCCTTGGGGGTGCAGAACACGTCTGGTGCTGACACGGGACAAGCCTTAGCCGGGGCACAGAGATGGTGTTGGGGATGGAGCGGGTGTAGCCAGGAGGGGCCAGGCTGGGAGGGCGTGGCCCGGCATGCCACAGGGCCAAGACATCTCCTGGGTACAGTAGGAATCTTCAGAGACTTCCTTTTTTCTTTCATCCTCCTCCAAAAATAGGAGTGAACCTTCATTTTCAACCTCAGAAGTGTAAGACATGTAAACTTTGTTTGTTATTCTGAACTTGAACTAGTTACCTAGCAGTAAGCCCCCATTACATAGTGGCAGAAACCTAAACTGAGTGCATCTAAGATCTCTTTTTTTCCCTGTGCTGGTGTCCAAGTTCTGGAAGGATTCATAGTGCCAAGAAGTTAGGGCAAGAGGCCCATTAACTCTTGAATGACCAATGTCCAAATGGCTACCCACAAGACTTCTGTGGACACCCTCCACTGAGGTGGTTGGAGAGCTGCCCCTTGTCCTTACCTGTGGAGAGCCTTCCCGGGCCTGGAACCTTCCATGAATCCCAGCCCTTTAGCCAATTCGACACTACAGAGGGTTTGAGCGTGAGCAGACCCATGCTGGGGGGAGGCCAGGTCCGTAGGATTGTGGTGCAGAGGCGACAGCATTGGCGGGGGTGGTTCTGCTCAGGGGTGAGAACTGGGAAGTGGTGGGGACTCCCCTGGGAAGGAGACAGACTCTGTGCAGAATGGCTCTGAGATTTCTAGGTCATTTATGGAAGGATCCTGTAGACTCCTAACTAAACCACCCTGAGCAGTGAATTCTGAAGAAGAAAATTATGCTTTCAAGATAAATTGGTTATTAAATCTGGGCCTTGCACAGATTAAATGTGTGGGTCAGCCCAGAGGGGTGGGAGGATATAGCACTCACTCCTGGGTCAATTTTGCCTGGGTCTAAAAAGAGCACCCCAGAATGCCTTTAGTGGTGTTCCAACTGCGTGTCTTTACAGGCTCTCAGGGGCCTCAGTCCTGCACCCAAGTCTCGCAGCTCTGTCTGCTATGTGGAATGGGCCAGGCGCTAGAGAGGAAGGTGAAGTTGGACCGAGCCTCAGAGTCCCACCTGCTGGGTGGGACTTTGGGACTCAGGTCAGCGTTGTAGGCCGGGGGTTTCACAGGGCCCCTGGGCGGTGGAGGTGCCGTCTAGAGGGACTTTTCAGGGGAGGCTGCAGGGGGATGAGGGGAGCAAGCTGACCACTTATCTAGAGTGGACTCCAGCTCTGCCTTCAGGGGCCTGAGGTAACCCAACCTGACCCCAGGGGCCCCAGCCAGTGATGTCAGGGAGAGGGGTCCATCATCGGTAGCTCCCTGTTACCTAGCTAGGTTGCTCGCCACCTCACCCACCTGTCTTCAGCAGCACCCATTTAAAGGTGGGGGCTAGGCGGGAGCAGAGAGGCAGGTGGCTGTGCACAACTCCAGGGGGTCTTGCCCTCAAACCCCAGCTTTCAGAGATATGTGTGCACCGGGGCCCCCAGGCCATCGAGCACCTGGCCAGCAGCGCACAGAGCACAAAGGGATGTTTGTTGCAAAAGGGACTCTGGGTGGACCTGACATCCCCCTCTGTGCTCTCAGTGGCGGCAGTGTCTAGTCCAGGCTTATCTCTTCTCAAAATGCAGAGGGGCTCAAGGCTACAAAAACTCTGGACAGCAAAGGAGGTGGTGACCGAGGAAGGAGAGAGGCCCCTGGTGTTAGGACAGCCACAGAACATTCTAGTAGGTCTTAAAAATCTACAAGGAAATACAAATATATGCCCATGGTAGAAATTTGGAAACTGCAGAGATCTAAACTGCCCAGATGGCTATTCATTTTTATGATGATACGTTTCTTCCAGATTTACCCCCAAGCTTATTAATTTTGCATTCACTGTTCTTACCATAGAACTTTACATACATTTTAACCATAAGTATTTTCCTGTGTCGTTAAGGCACTTTATAACGGTCCCTCACCAGGCTGCATCATACTTCTATTACAGCCCTGTTTCCCACTCCATCACAGCTCCCATCACACACCAGGCTTCTGACTTGCTCGCTGCAAAGCCTTCCCTATCCATACATTACTCTCTCACTAACCAGCCTTAAAGAAGGAAACAAGCTCAGAGAGGTTTAGGAACTTGCTGAAAGTCACACAGCATGTACAGCATGATGAGTTTGAAGCCAGGACTTGCTGTACTACTACCTTCCCACCCACTTGTACTCATGCCCCCTTCCCTTGCCAGTCTCTGCCCCACTGGTCTTTCAGCCACACTGGCTGGCTCTTTGCTGCCCCCTTCTGGCTGCCAGCAGCTATAACATCATCTCTGCCTAGCTAACCCTTGAAGCTCACAATTAATCCTTGGAGTTCATTTATTTGTACGATAAGAAATGTATTGAGTATCAATTCTGTACCAAACAAAATTCAGGAATACAAAACAGACAATAATCTATCCTTATGGCGTTGGTAGTCTAGTGTGGGGGAAAGCTAAAGAAGAACAAATAGCATCACATTCAGTAGAGATGAGTCCACGGGGACACGTAGAAGACTGTCCATCACGAGGATGCGTTTACACGGACCACCAGGAGTTAAGGCCTGCGAGGAGCGAGGGTGTGAGCTGGATAGAAATCCAGGTCAAGCATGGGGGAGGAGTCAGCAAAGCCTCTAGGGCCCCAGGCATATTTTGAAAGTGAGGCCAGCAGGATTGCTGATAGAGTGAATGTGGGGTGAGAAAAGAGAGGCCAGAGATGACATCAAGGTTTTGTCCCAAATGCTCTCAATAAAATACAAGCTTGGTGTTAAAGAAAGACTCAGTCCTTAGCAGCTGGTGGGGGAGAGGACAGGCTGTGAATGGTGGGCCGGCTGGACATACAGGTGGACAAGCAGACAAGCAGCTAGAACTCCAGGTCAGAGAGGGGCCCGCTGGAGACGCAGCTGGGGGGCCGTGCTGCGTTTACTGAATGTAAGCGGTGAAGCTGGCTCACAGGAGGACTGAGTGTGGACAGCCAGCGGGAAAGAACACGAAGATGAGCCCTGGGCCCTCCAGCATCGGGTGTCGGAGAGATAGACAGAACACCCAGAAGGTGTGATGTTCCCGAAGTCAAGTGAGAACCTGTTAAAGAGGGAACGTGATCGCCTTGGCCAAGTACTGCTTCAAGGTCAAGCGCTCAAAACCCAGAGGGCACCATGAGGTTGTGGGCAGCATGGTAAAAGCAGTTAATGGGGAGGAGTGGGTGGGCACCCGACTGGAGTAGTGGGCTCAGAAGAGAACGAGAAGAGAAATGGTGCTACCCAGGAACAGGAAGCCGTTCAGAGGGCAGGAGCGAGATAGGCCAGAGCTAAAGGGCGCATCAGGAGGGAAGTAGGATGGGTGGGAGAGGGTACTGAGCTCTTCTGGAGCCTTCTGGCAACTTCTAGAGAGCCATGCGGAGGGGCCAGAGCCGTGCACTAGAGGACCAGCATGGATGAAGGGTTGTGGGGTCCAGGCGTGTGAAGGAGGGCTGGCCGTGTGGGAGCGGGTGGTCAGAGGGGAAGCATGATGTGCACACCGCTGTGTGGACAGGCGGACAAGCCTGTTGTGACCAAAAGATTTAGGTGGGGGGTGGGGGGAGGAGAGCACAGGGGGCCGAGCACAGAGCTTGGGCCCTGGGCGGTGTGTCTGCGCAGAGGTGAATCCTCGGGAAATAGGACAGGAGCCATGTCGGTTTCCTGTACCCCACCTGCTGTGTGAGTTTAGTACGACCCCCAATCAAAAGCCAACTCTCCACCAGTCAGCACAACATCTGAGGGTCAGGGGGTGCCCCCCCCAAAAAACTGACATGACCCAGGTAGTGGAGAATTCCCCAGGAGCTGGAGAATTCCAGACCAGCAAAGGCAGGAGCTGGGAAGTGACCACATCCTGTCTTTGCTGATTGCCCAGGCTGTGCCTCTCACAGACACCCTGAGGACAGCCTCAGGGTGTCCACCAGCAAACCCGGGGGGTCGATGCTGATGCCCCTGTTTGGCAGCTGAGCACACTGAGGCTGAAAGAGGCAAAGACAGTCACATAGTTAACACAGAGCTGAAGTCATACCAGGTCTGTGCTATTCTGGAGCTTGGGCAGGGAGGGGAGAAGGAGGGGAGAGCACAGGGAAAAAATGAGGCCAGAATTATAAAAGACCTTGACCTGGAAGTCCTATCTTAGAGTACTGAAGATTTTTTCCGTCAAGGAAATGATAGGATCAGATTTGCATTGTCTTACAGTTACCATGGTAACCACACTTGCACCCACAAGGGGTGGGCTGGAGAAGGCAAAACTGGGGCAGCAAAGCCAAGGGGGTTGAGGAGGCCTGATCCCAGGCAGGGGCTGCAGGATCCTGAGATGGGTGGGCTTAGAATCTAGAGGTGGTAGCAGGTTTGTGGAGGTCAGGGAGGAGGGTAGAAATTTCCTGAAGGGTGACCGTGTGCCCACCTGGGGTCATGGGCCAGTGAGACCTCAGGGGTAACTGTGCAGCTGGTGGCCCCCACTGGTGCTTCCAGCAGGCAGGGTGGCCTTGGGGCTGGGCAGGGCCGGCGTGAGTACCGCAGGCAAGTGTGCAGCTAGCAGAGGGGCCCAGGGCCAGCCCAGAGCACACCGACCTCCAAGGGACCTTGAAGGAGAAAAGCTTGTTGAAGGAACAGGGTGGAAGAATGTGCTGTAAGAGGAGCTGAGCCAGTCAGCTGTTTACACATCTCTGGAGAGAGAGCAGAGGAATCAAGGAAATAAAGAACATTTTAAAACAAATAGCGGTGGTTAAAAAACAGCCTTGGCAGGCGGTGAGCTGCAGCGTTTGTGCCTGCCCACAGCCCGTTAGGGCCTCAGAGGCCAGAGAGACGGCCCTGCCTGTCCTCTGCTGCCCGGGCCCCAGGTTCCACTGTCCTTTTCAGGAACCAAGAGCTAACCCTGCTGCAGGTTCAGCTGCTGTGTCCCAGCTCCCTCCCAGGGAAACCCAGTGGGTCTCTCACCTTGTGGTTCACCCTGACAGTTGTGGGAACTTGGGTACACAGCCAGGCCTCCCCACCCAAAGCGGGAAGACAAAGCAGAGCTGCCGACATCCTGTGTCGGGTTTGCCTGCCTGGGCCTCAGTTCCTCTACTCGCAAGTGGGAAAGTCCCAGCCAGGCAGTGCTGGGCACAACCAGGACAGCAGGGGAAGAAAGAAGGGCCTGTCTGTGCTGGAGGTGGCAGGGTGGAGGCCCACTAGGCCAGAGCCTGGAGGGCCTGGCTTTGCAGTGTGAACTAGACCCTGCAGCCCCGGCCTTGCGACGGTTCTGCTGACGTCCCGGAGGGCAGAACCCAGGCACCCCTGCCTGCTAGGGCCAAAGCTCTGGATGGTCACCAACTTTCTCTAGGAAGTCCCTACAGAGTCTACTTCATGAACTTTTTTTTTTAAAGATATATTTATGCATACAAGACCCGGGGTACAGGCCGGGGCAGGGTAGGGGGGCAGTATTCACCAGAGACAAAACGGTGAGCAGAACAGGCAGATCCACTGAAACACTGCTGAGGGGAGCAGCGGGCGAGGCAGGAGAGGTCTGCTGCACCATGTGGGTCCCCTCCCCAGCCGGTGGCAGGGATCAAACTCGTGCTGCAGTGGTTGCAGTTTGCTTCATGGTGCGTTGCTTAACCCACTGTGCCACCAGGGAGGCCCCTACTTCATAAATTCTTTACTTGAATTTTTGACGTAAGGAACTATATTAAAATACATTCTGCTGAGGACGATGGATTATCTACCTCACCCTCTTTGTGAGAGGCCAAGTTTAAGAAGCTCAGCTGTGAGGGAAAGACCTCCCCACAGAGGGCTTTGGTTCCATCTGTTGGGAGAGGGCAAGTAGGAAAAGAGCCTAACACCTAGCCCCTGCTAGGTCTCTCGCCTCTGTGGGTGCTCTGTCATTCCAGCACTGTGTGGAATGACCTTCCTGGAGCGGAGAGCGTTGGGGAGTGACAGGAGCTGGCCGGAAGGAACAGGCCTCCTGTTCTCTCTCAGCAACTGATTCCACTCTTCTGAGCTGTGTGCTCTTGAGTAAGTTAACTTACTGTTGGTGATCATTTAGACATTGGATATGTTGACTTACAATCTGAGACCCTTATGGTCCCTGGGCCTCAATGTGGCCCCCGGCACCCCCTCTCTGTCTCCCACAACCTGAGGGTTGTTTCTTCCTCCCTAGTCACATATGCAGAGCTTAGGCCTCTGCCTTCCTCTCTTGGGCTTCCCCTCCCCCACTTCCAACTCTTGAGAGCTCAAAATAAAACTGTCCTTTCTCAAGTTTCTAAAGATATCACAATTCCAGAGCCAGCCACATGTTTCTCCACTTAATTATCTCTGCTTTTCTTTGTTAATTAGGTTCCAGTAATGATCTCCCTTCTGCCTTCCTGGGAAGAGCTGGCATCTCGCTGGGCGGGGCTGGGAGGCCTTTGTGGGCAGACTCCCAGCTGCCAGGCCCAGAATTGGCCCACTGCCTCCTTTCTTCCCAGCGAGGCTCTGTGGGCGATGGAAGATGTGATGCGGAGAGGCCCGCCCTTTTCCTGGATGGTGGGGGCCCAGCTGGGTCCTTGCAGCCCTATCCTGCCCCTGCCTTGGGTTTCAATCCTAAGCCCTGGCAGATGGGGGAAGGGGACCTCAAGTTTCCCAGCACTTGTTAGATGGGGCTCCACAAGCCCCAAAAGGCAGCAGCAGGGGGGAAGGGGGAGACTTCAGAATCATCTGCAACATTCCAGAAAGCTTCACTGAAATGACTTCCTCAGCTGGGACCACCCAAGCTGACAGGAACAACCGAGGCTTTTATTAAGACTGGAATGAGATCAGCTGGTGGGGTCACCAGACACGGTGTGCTGAACAGAAGCTCTGGCTGGCAGATAAATGTGGCTTTGAGCCACGGGCATGGGGGTAGGGGGCGGGCCCAAGCAGGGCTCCACACATGTGCTTCTGGGTGAATGGCTCTTTGCAGTGTCCTACGGAGGAGCATGGTGATAAAGGGGCCTTGTGGTGGAGGGTGGGGGACACGGGACCTGCTGCCCAAGCCTGAAGACTCACAGCCCAGAGACTTGACCGAGGCCGTCAGGGCTCTGGGAGCTCAGGTGCCGGCTGGGCTCACACACTGTTACAGGGAGTCTGTGAGGCCGGCATGGGGGGGTGAGGAGGGAGGTGGGGGTCAGGCTTTTGATTAACACCAATTGAAAAAATAAACCCTGCCTCGTGGAGCTTATATTCTGGTGTGGATGCAGAGAATAAACGAGGTGTGAAGTCTAAGGGGTGTTAGAGTGCTAAGGAGAAGCAGGGAAGCAGATGGAGAGAGGTTGTGCTTATTTTTGAGAGTTTGTCAACAGTAGATGAGGTGGTGGCAAGGAAGGCCTTTGAGTAAAGACCTGGAGGGGATGGCTGTGAGCCAGGCAGGAAGAACAAGTGCAAAGGCCCTGAGGTCACCTGCCAGTTTGGTAGAGGAAGGGAGAGTGGGGAGGAATGGGAGATCATGTGGAAATGGATACATTTGACTTTTGCTTCAGTGAGCTGGGAGTCAGAGCAGCAGGATTCTGAGCAAAAAGGGACAGACTCTAAAGGGATTTAACAGGCTCCTCTGGCTGCTGGGGGAGGACAGACAGGGAGAGCCCTGAGGAGGTGATAGTAACAATCCAGGCAAAGTGTGAGTCATTGGCTCTATACACTGCAGCTAAAGCCAACAGAATTTGCTGATGTTGGCTGGGAAAAAGAGAAGTCAAATTTGACCTTAGGGATTTTGGACTGAGCTTCCAGAAGGACAGAGGTGCCAGTGGGCAAAACAGGAATGATGCAGGAGGAGCCAGTTGTGGAGGGCATGGAGTGTCAGCTTGTGGCTTAAGTCTGGGGTGTCATCAGTAGCAGTTTGATGCATAAGTGGGGGTCCGGGGAAGCAGTCTGGGCTGGAGGTATAATTTGGGGAATCATGAGCCTATTGCTGGCATGAAAACCCTAAAGAGAATGAGATCATCGGGACTGAGTCAAGTCAGAGGGCCAGAGCCCTGGTGCCGTCAGCATTTGGGCCACAGGAAGATGAAAACTGGTGAGGTGGGAGGAAGCCTGGAGGGGGTGTTGTCCTGGAGCTGGGTAGAAAGACCCCCTTTCTTCCTGGGGGGAGAACCTTCTCCCCTTGCAGCCCAGGAAGATACTGTAGCTCAGAGACTTGACTGAGGGTCTGGCAGGGGCCCTGAATCAGACACTGCTGGGTTCTTAGCAGCACCTAGTGCCCCTCCCCACCCAGCGCCCCTCCCCACCCTCCGTACAGGTTCTAGATACACACAGGGCGAGGCAGGAAAAGGCTTTCCCTCTGCACTCCAAGAAGTAGAGGAATCTGAGTTTCTATTGTCTGTTCTTTGAAACACCAGGTTTCTGTGGCCTCTGGGGTGGAGACCTGGGAGCAGCAGGGCAGGGCCTGGTGAGAACACATAAGCTGGAGGGAAACCAGCAGAGCTTTGTTTGCCAGGGGAGGGATGGATCTGTCCCCAAGGGCAGCAAGAGAATCCCTGGCAGGTTTGAAGCAAGGAGTGGCACTGTCAGACTGTTTAGAAAGATCCCCGTGACTTACAGAGCAGAGAATGAATTTGGGGAGGCCAGGCCAGAAGTTCTTGCCTCTTGAGATGAGGTAATGAAGCCAAACTGGACTGTGGCTATGCCTCCCGCAGAGTGGCACATCGTGGTGACCACCTGGATTTGTCAATGTGGGTGAGGTGGTGCAGGGACCTTGGAATGGTTTCTGCGTCAGCTCGAACCGATGACACAAATGTAGTGACTTCACACCCGTGTATGTCTTTACGGTAGTCGAGGTCAGAAGTGGGGCTTTCATGGCTCACGTCAGGGTGTCAATAGGTTAAGTTTCTTCTGGATGTTCTAAGAGGAGAATCTAAGGTTCCCTGTTGTTTCTGGCTTCTGGAGGCCATATTACTGGCTCCTCCCTCTCCCTCTTCAAGTCTCTGCTTCAATTGTCCATCTCCTTCCACTTTTTACCATCTACCTCTTCATATAAGGGCCTGTGATTACACGTAGGGCCCATTTGAATAATCCAGGATAACCTCCCCCTGTCCAGATCCTTAATCATACGAGAAAATCCCTTCTGTCTGGTAAAGAAACAGCTACAGACTCTGGGGCGTGGGGTGTGGGCGGCTTTGGACACGAGGCCACACGGGGTTGGAGGCAGCTGAGCTTTCTCTCCTGAGTGACCGTGTAAGAGAGGGGAGCCAGGGACCCTCAAGAAGCCCAGGGAGGAGGGACAGGTTTGAGGGAGACTTGGAGAGCTGTTGGGGATATGCAGGATCAGAAGTGCTCCAGGCTGTTGAAAGTGTGAGTTTGGGAGTGCAGGTGCAGAGAGGGAGAGAAGGAATTCCAGCATGGACAGCCTCCCTCAGCAGTGGTAAAAGGCCCTAATGAGCGGTCAGCCTGATAACATGTCTGAGATTTAGCCATTCCTCCTGGCTTCCTTAGAGGCAGGATAGAAGAGGCAGCACTGTGAGATGGTTAGAAGTCGGCGTTAGTGTCTTGGCTCCCCCACTTAATCACAGCGTCACTGAATCACTTTTGTGCCTCAGTTTCTTACTTTCAACATCTGTAAAATAGACAGACTCACAGGGTTGTTGGAAGGATTAAGTGAATAAGTCCCTGCAAAGACCTAAGAACAGTGACTTGAATGAAGATCTTAATTTCTCACATGATGACTTAGGGAGTGCGTCTGATGCGGTGGGCATTATGGTAGGTGCTGGGAATTTAATAGTGACCCGACAGGTAACAGTGTCACCTCCCTCGTTCTGTAGTTGGCTGTAGTGTTGGCACCAATGAGGAGTATCCTCAAAATCAGTGCCCATCCCAGGTGATGCCACGGAACAGGTAACCATTCTGCCCTGGCCCGTGGGGTCAACTGGTTGACCTCCCATTCTGTCCACCATTCCCAGGTCAGGCACTGTCACCCTGCTTGTCCTTCGTGCGTGGCATTTTGTGCCTGGCAGTGGTTCACCCCAGGGTTTGGCCAAGCTTTGGTGCCACCCCCAACCCCCAAAACCTGGCTCTTGCTCAGTCCGGCGGGTTCAAGCCCTCAGGCTACAGACCTCCAAGAAGTTGCTGGGCCCGGGCTACAGAGAGACCCCAGCTCAAGTCTTGGCGCCACTGATTGCAGAGCACGTGACCTTGGTGGCCGTGCTCAGACTCTTAACGCCTCTGTGCTTCAGTTTCCTCATCAGTAAAACTGAATCACAGTACAGACAAGTTAGCACAACCTCCCTAGCACACGTGGTCATACCTGATGGCTGTGCATCCCAGTGTCTGAAAGCCAGTGTCAGGGCATGGTAGCCCAAGGGAGACCCCAGCTAGAGGGCCCCCCATGGAATAGTGTTCCGGCCCCCTGTGTGCAGCAGGTCAGCTGGGGGTCAGACAGCCAGACTCCAGGAGAAGCGCGGAGCACCTGCCCAGGCAGGCTGTGGCCCACCCACCACCACCCGCTCCAGGGAAAGGAGATGGCTCAATGGGGGTACAGAACCCAACCTGAGGGAACCCCTGGGGGAAAGGTTTACCTTCTTCTCTCCCTTATCCCTCCCCAGTGACCTCATGCCCTGACAAGGGAGACCCCAGATCAGATAATAAAGATGCACGGCTCGTGACCCCACTCTGCCTCGATCCCTGCACACCAGGATTGGTTGGATTGATTGATTGACTGACATACCTTTTTAATTTATAGAGAATGTTGAAGATCATACCGTTCCCAAATATTCTCCACCCGTGCAGGATGTTAATGTCTTACATAACCATGACACATATCAACACTCAGAAACGAACGTGGATTGATCCAGTACAATTCACTGAACTACAGACGAGTCACATTTTATCAGCTCTTCGCTGCTGTCCTCCTTATGTTCCAGGATCCAATCTAGGATTCCACACTGTGTTTGGTATCCGTTTCTTTTTAATCTTGTAGCCATAGTGCCTCCTGCTTGTTTGTTCCCTTGTCAATAAATACTACAATGAACGCTCCTGAGCCGCCCACCAACTCAGAGCTGGAGCAGCACCAGGCACAACCCCCACGGTGTTCTTTCTCTCATCTCCTCCCCCTCTCTCCCCAGAACAGATCATCTGAATTTCATATATATTGTTCTCTTGGCTTTTCCCTGTAAAATCTTAGAACTGCAGGGGAAAAATGGAAGAATAGTATAATGACTACCTGCATATCCTTTCTGTGGACTCATTAATTCTTAACATTTTGCCAAGTTTCCTTCTGTCTCTGTCTCTCTCACGCACACACACCGCCCATTTGTTTCTCTCTCTCTCTCTTTCTCCATTTGAAGCAAGTTGCAGACATCTTGTCTCTTCACGCCTAAATATTTTAACACACATCTCCCACATCTCCTCAGAACAATGCCATTCTTTTACATACCCACAATACTGTTACAATGCTCGTTAAACATAATGACTCCCTATCACCTAATATGCAGTCTATATTCAAATTCTCCAAAATGTCTTTTATATCTCTCCCCCCCCCATAGGATTATTGCTCACAGGTAGTTTTTTTATGGCTGTATTGTATGTGATATTTGCCTAAACTGAAATTGTTGTGTTTTTTGTGTGTGTGTGGTGGTTGTTTTTTGGTTTTGTTTTTAACTTTTGTAAGTATAATATCCTAGTTTGGGACTTGCTCCTGTCACTCAGCATTACGTAATATGGTGTTAAAATGTGTAGCTGAACTGCAGTTTTCACTGTTCTATAATATTCCATTGTATGAGTGTCATGCACCTATAATGGCGTTTCTGTCAACAACAGATTGCATATAGGATGGTAGTCTCTGTATAGAGCCAGGTCCATAGTAGGCCATCCCATCTAGATGTGTGTAATTACACCCCATGATGTTTGCACAACAATGAAATCCACTTGATGACTCATTTCTGTTATTAAGCGCCCAGAGACTGTCTAACAGGATTGAGTCATCTGTTCTCCTGTCCTTGGTCACTTGGGTTGCTTTCTTGGTTTTGTTATCACTAAGAGGGCTGTCAGAGCTCTGGAATATGTTTTCTTTGCACTGTAAAAACCTTTCTGTGGGTACATGAGATCACTGACCTGGGCGCAGACCTTGCCCCCTGTAGCATGGCCATCCTTCTCCCAGCTTCAGTTTCCTTGTCTGCAAGACAGAAGTGATAGGATTCCACCTGCAGCTATGTGCAGTTCTGAAAAGGGGTTAAAATAATGCACCTTCTTATCCTGATGAAACTGTAAAAGGGGGCATTGTGCAAGCTGCAGAGGCAGGGGTGTGGCTGATCCCCCACTTCAGTGGCCCCTGCTGCCTACATAGGCAGCTTTTCTTCCGTGGTGAGGACACCATCGATAGCTTCCCCTCTATAGTCTTCAGGGTCTGCATTATGTCTGCACTCCCAGCCCAGGCCTGGCAGAAGGAGGGGCTCCCTAGCAGCCCTGGAGACTGGAGCAGAGGAATATTTATTCACCTTCCTGCTCAGATCTGTTTCTGCCCTCTAAGGGGCCCTTCCTCACTGCTGGCTGCCTCTGTGCCATTTACAATCATGATTATCAACATACTTGAGCAGCAGACATCCAATGAGGTGGAGAAAGGCCAAGGCTGTTCAGGGTTCTTGTACTTTGCCTCAGGAGAGGGCTGTGGGGCCACCCCAGGCATCACCCCAAGCCAATTGGGTTAAAATTGTGTACAGAGCAGGGCTGTGATTTAATAAACTTGGTTGCTTTCTTTCCCCTGGGCAAAATTCAGTTAATCCTCCTAAGAGACAGCAGATTAGAAGCTGCAAAATGAGAGCTTCTGGGGCCGACAATAGAGAGATGGAGAAACTGAAAACTGGAATGAGCAGGAGGAGGCAGGAGAGAAGCGGGCAGAATGGGCCTGTGGGGCCCAGCGCTGTGGCGGGACCGGCCACCGCTGTCGGCGAGCAGGCTCAGCAGTACCTTCTGGACGATCAGCCACCACGTTCTTAATGAGAAAAGGGTACTTGATGCATCTGAGAAAATGTCCTACCCAAAATAGGTCAGACAAAGTAAGGTAATTTAAGAGACCAAACTTCCTTATCTGGAAGATTCTCATCTGTAAAAGTCTCATATGAGATTCCAAGATAATTGAGACCTTCATCTAGTTAATAACATCAACAACTCGACTTTGATGGCAAGAGGCCTTGAACTTCTTTATAATGTGAACGCTCTGGGTCCTCTCAACTGCGCAGGATTCCCTCCTGAGGCCTCACCGCACTGTAGCACAGCCGTCCCTCTCCCAGGGCTGTGGAAACAGGCCTAGAGGATCAACATCTTTTCAAACATCACACAGTGTTAGGGTTAGAATCAAGATTAACTTGCCACCTGCCGGGTCAGGCACCGTCCCTGTCATCGATGCTGGGTACTCCCTACCGCCCTGCTGCAAGGAGGCATTTAAGCAGGTACATTGAGGACACACACTCACTCCATGCTGAGCCCTAACTATGGCATTTCCAAACGGAAACCATTCTGAAATATTTGCAACTCTCGGTGTCCTCTGCCACCGGCCTGGATTCAGGGAAGCTCAGACACTCCCCCAGGACAGGTTTGCTGTCTTAGGGTTCAGAACAGGTCAGCTTGCCAGGGTGAGTTCCTGATGGTCCAGTGCAGTCACGCCAGCCCACTAAGGACCTTGTCGGGGGACTGCACTCGCTTCTGGACCCATTACCTCAGTCTGCCCAGGTACCACCTGTGCTGCTACCGCACCCAGCACACGGTGACTTTTCACCCTTCACTGGCAGGGCGTGGGGAGCCCTTCAGCTGCGGTGTCTTTCCCCAGCCCCACCCCTCCGTCCCACACCCCGACCTGCCTTCATAACCACTTAGACACCCTGCTTCCCCAGGGGCACACTGGGCCAGGGGCATCATGGGATTCTCCAGCTCAGCTACAGAGCTTAGAAGGGATGCCTACATTCCCTGCAGCAGCTTTTGGCTTTCTGCCCATCTCTATTTTTAATTTGGAGGAAGAGAGTTCAATTTATTTGTGCACACAAGAGCTGGGGTACAGGCCAGAATTGCGGGAGGTGAGAGGATCCACCAGAGAGACAGAGTGGGGAGCAGAACAGGCAGAATGACTGAAACACACTGCCAAGGGGAGCAGCGGGCGAGGCAGGAGAGGTCTGCTGTGCCATGTGGGTCACCCCCTGGCTGGGGATCAAACTCGCATTGCTGTGCCGTGGATGCTTCACAGTGCGGCGCCACCAGGGAGGCCCTCACTCCCCTTGTCTTCCTCCTGCAGATGAAGATGATGCCAACAGACTAGGGGAGAAGGTGATCCTCCGGGAGCAAGTGAAGGAGCTCTTCAATGAGAAATACGGTCAGTGCTGCGCCAGGTCCTGGGTCAGGGTCCTGGCGCCCGCCCTCCTTGCTGGCCCCTCCTCCCTCTGCAGCCAGCCTGGCCTCCAGTTGCCCAGTAGGCCTGCCTGCTGCCTGAGTCACAGTTGCTCTGCCTATGACTGGCAGCAGCCGCTCTTTCATTCTCCCTGTCCAAGGAAGGGAAGAATGTTCAAATTTTTGTAAAGGATTTATATGCACTGTAGTGTGCACACCATGGCCAGCCTCGCACTTCTACCCCCCAGGCCCAGACCCACAGCCCTGGGCTTGTTCACGCAGACTCTTGCTTCCCAACACGCACTTAACCCGAGGGCTCCAGAGCAAGTCAGGGCTCAGATCAAGTCTACCGAGGGAGATGGACGTGGACTAGATGAAGCCATCCGGGGTGCCAGCGCAGAACTTGCGTCCAGACAACTATAATAACACACTTACTGAGCACTTTCTAGATCACTGAGAGCCAGACTGACCTAAGTGTTGTACAGAGATTGTGTTTATTTGTGATGAATTTAATATCATCTACAGTTTGCATTGTAGCAGAGGAGACAGAAAATAATTTTTTGGGGGGGAAGGATTTCAGAGAGTGAAAAAGGAGAAGAAAAGCAGTCGTGATAACAAAAACCCTGGGGGCAAGGGGCTAGTTCTCTGGATCTGTGAACAGGAAGCCCCTCAGAAGAGGGGAGGTTTAGCTGAGACTTGAATATCGAGAAAGACAGTGAACGTCCCCAGATGGAGGGAGCAGCTGGGGAGTGAGGGGTATGAGCCAGCAGGTGGGGGAGGCTCTGATGAGTGGGGAGCACTGAGCAAGCCAGGAGAAAGAATTAGGGTTTCATTTTGAGAGCAGTGAGAAGTGACTGTGCTGGTGTTTATGGTGTTGAAATTTTTGCTTTTTATTTTGGAATCAATTTTCGAACATATGCAACCCCAGGGAGCATAAAGAATGATCCACCGGATAACCCCAAACCAGCCCAACATTTTGCTAATCCTATTCAAGCTGTTTCCACATGCTGACTTTGATTTTTTTTTTATTTTTTTTATTAAAATATTTTAAAATTTACATATACTTGCCATTAATTGTATGACTTTGATTTTTAAAAAAGATTTATTTTATTTATTTATGCATATAAGAGCTGGGGTGCAGGCCAGACATGCAGGGCGCGAGAGGAGTCACCAGAGACAGAGTGGGGAGCAGAATGGGCAGATCAACGGAAACACACTGCTGAGGGAGCAGCAGGCGAGGCAGGAGAGGTCTGCTGCACCATGTGGGTCCCCTCCCTGGCTGGGGATGAAGCTCGTCATCAGTCTTACCTATTAGACTTTTGGTTTTACTAATCAAATAAAGAGAAATGAGGCACATGTGTGACTTTTAAACTCTCTCTGAGGTATGGTGGCTACTGAGCTGGACATGCTAGATTCTAGCCCTTTCCCTGCATGGCTTGCCTTTTAACAGGGGTCATCTGCTACTCTCTCTCTAGGTGAGGCCCTGGGCCTGAACCGGCCTGTGCTGGTCCCTTACAAACTGATCCGGGACAGCCCAGATGCCGTGGAGGTCACAGGCCTGCCCGATGACATCCCTTTTCGCAACCCCAACACATATGACATCCACCGGCTGGAGAAGATCCTGAAGGCCCGGGAGCACGTCCGCATGGTCATCATCAACCAACTCCAGTGAGTGCTCCCCGCTGTGCGGCAGCCGCTGCAGGGGAGGTGCTACTGGCCTCCAGACATCCCCAGAGCAGACCCAGACTGGAGTGGGGTAGTACCGGACAGAATCCTGGACATGGGCTAGCAGGCCTTTCCTCTCCCCTTGCAGATGAGGAGATGATCCAGAGCAAGAGGAGGGGCAGTGTGAGTCCCAGGGGGTCAGCAGGGATCCAGCCCCAGTTCTCCCCGCCTGTTAAGGCTGCAGGAACAGAATACCGCAGCCTGGAGGCTAAGCCACAGGAATATATTCAGGACTCTGGAGGCACTGCCTGGCCCAGACTGAAACTCCAGGAGGGCGGCCATCGCCTGCTCTGTTAGGGGCTGCTGATTATTCATCCGGGTCTTACTTGGCTCATGTTCTGGCAGCAGCAGCTCATTTACTAGACGTGTTGCCTGTATTCAGGGAGTAGGTAGGGGGGAGTGTTTTCTAACTGCCATCTGATTTCTGTCTTTTTCAGACCCTTTGCAGAAATCTGTAACGACGCCAAGGTGCCAGGTAAGTGGGAGGCTTGGGGTGCAAAGCCAGTGGACAGATCTGGTCCAGGTGGTACAAACTACCACCTACTACTACCTCTGCAAGGGAGCTTGAGGTCTCTACCTGCAGGGCCAGTGTCTCCAGGGGGCCTAGGTAGGCCGTGGGCTTCTTCAGAGGGGGCCCTGCCACAACAATGCTGAGCACATCAGAGCAGCTAGAGGATGAGGGGCAGCCCGGCGCCAGCAGGAGGGAACACCAGGTAGGCTCATAGAAGCCACCTGGAAGTGGGAAGGGAGCAAGTATTGCCCAAGACTGGCCGAGCACCC
>JAGFMF010011925.1:2353271-2386631 GCA_019455555.1 Galemys pyrenaicus
GCCGCGCCCCCCCCCCCCCCCCCCCCCCCCCCCCCCCCGGTTCTACTTGTATTTGCAGGGCACACCAGTCTCTGCTCTTTTGGAACCATTAGGTTGGCAGGAACTCGACAGCCCATGTGGTTTGATGGGTCTGATTGAGAAGTGTTTGATAGGCCTTAGGGCTGGGACAGGGAGGCCCAGAGAGAAGGGTATTGCCAAGGCCACCGAGTGAGTGGGACCCCAGGCCCCAGTGTGGCTGCTCTGGGGATGGTGATGGGATTCAGCTTCCACCCCACCCAGAGTGAGACCTGAGACCCCAACTCCAGCTGAGTCCAGATTCACCTGAAACTTCACAGCCGGGGGCTTCTAGCCTGTCGCCACGAGGTCAGATGTGGCAGTGGGCCTCAGGACAGGGAGGTGGCAAGGTTTGGGAGCTACTCACAAGTCAAGGGCAGAGAAGCAAAAGGCCAGAGGCCTCAGGGAGGAGAGTTGGGACAAACGATCGGAGGTAGATGCTGTCACTTACATTCATCGGCCACAACCTCCCCCCACACCCCCACGCACGCTCTGGACATCTTTAAGGTCTCAGGGAGGCCCCAGAGTGGCCCCAACACTAGATGGGCCCCTCTGACTTCTTTTTCACGCGGCCCCTCCACCAGTCTTCTCTGTCTCCCGGCCCGCACTCATCCTGCTGTTTCCCAGGTCTCCGTCTCTGACACATCACAAACCCCGGCTCAGTTTTCTCTTTACCAGCTGGCCAGTTGGCTGCCTGGGGCAGCCTGCTCTTACAGTCATTAAGGCCCTTCTGGTGGGCCGTGTTAGGCAGTTACAGAGTAGCCTGTCCACTCACTCAAACTGGAAATCCTGCTTGTGCCGCACACAGCTGCAAATCTTTTTTTGTACGTGTCATATATTCGGATCAGCTTAATTCTGCAGCAATAAAACACCTCTGAGTCCTGTTCTGCGCCGGGCATAATACTTGCCCACTTCATATAGATAATCCTTGAGCCTCACATCACACTGTTGTCCCCATTTGGCTCTGAGAGGGTCATCAGTTTGCCCAGAGTCACAAAGCTGTTAAGTTGGCAGCAGTGTACTTTGACTTGGGCCTTCTGATTCTAAACCAGAGTTTCTTCCACTGGGATAGTGCCTGTCCACTGGATGTACCTGCGAACCGTCATTGTCCGGTGAAGGTCATCATACATTGGCAATAACAGCAACAACAATATATCAGTTCTCAGAGTCTGAGTATTTACTGGGGATCAGGTACATTATCCAATGGGGCAACCCCCGCAGGATTTTTTTTTAATTTTATATATATTTTACATTACTTTTAATTTTGTACATGTATATTTCTCGTCCCCATGCAATTCCCACCACCAGTTCACCCGTGCACCATCACCATAGTCCCCTGTGCTCTTCCTCCACACCCCACAGGCTCTTACTCACATTTCACTCAGTGAAATGAAGGTGCAGGGCCATCGAATGGTTTTCACCAGGCCCGAGTGTGCATGGTTCAGGAGGCCAAACTCCCCAAGAGGTGCCAGACCCCGGAGACTCTGGGAGCTCTGGGGAGCAGGAGTCCCCACAGACCAGATGGTACTATAAGAGGACCTTGACCTGAAATGTGCCTGCTGGGGAAGGGTGCCTGGGCAGTGAGGGTCTCGTGTTAGCAGAGGTAGGTAGGTGAGCAGGAGAGGGGGCTGCAGGGCCTGGTTAGAAAGGGAAGCTGGACAGATGGGTCTCAGCTGCAGGTGGGTGGTCCTGAGCCTTGCAGGTTGAGAAGGGATCGTTAGTCCTGAAAGCAAAGGCCTTCTCCAGGGGTGTTGGGAGCTGGGACACAGGCCTTGGCCTCCGTGTCAGCGATCTTTTCTCCCACCAGCCAAAGACAGCAGCATTCCCAAGCGCAAGAGGAAGCGGGTCTCTGAAGGGAACTCGGTCTCCTCTTCCTCCTCGTCTTCCTCTTCCTCGTCCTCTAACCCGGAGTCTGTGGCATCAACCAACCAGCTCTCACTCGTGGTAAAACTGCATAGACGGGCACCCAGCCACTCTTTTCTCTTTGCGCCACATTGGACGTGGCCATCTCATCTACTTTGGGATCAGGCTTTGATGGGCTGGGAGACGTGGGGTTCTGAGTGGGATTCTAGTGCAGGCCCATCTGCCTGTCCTACCCACAGGCGCCCAGGCAGGAAGACCCAACCACACTGGGCAGATGGGCCAGCCGAAGAGGAAAGGAATCTGCCACAGCCCCCAGGGGCCCGAGCAGACTGCTGGTTCCTGAGCAGTCAGATATAGGCTTTGTGCTCCCCTCGGTGCTCTCGGCACCTGTTCCTCTTCTTAGAAAATCCAAAAGCCCAGGCCTGCCTGTCTCCCCACCTAGGTGTAAGAGCACCCACAGAGTGTCACTGGCGCCTTACACCCTGAACACAGGGACAGGTTCTTTGGAGCACGAGGCCTACAGGAGCCTGAGTATGTGGGGTAGCCACATGTTCTGAGCCAGTCCTCACTTGGGTCCTCCAATCCCTTTTACATGATTAGCCCTAGGATACAGGTGGGACCAGGTCAGAAGGCTCTAGCCCAGCCCCATGCCCACTGCATGACCTTTCATGGGTCACATCCCCTCCTCAAAATAGACAGCACCGAAGGAAGCCCTTCAGAAAGCAGAGCTAAGTGTTCTGGTGTTCCTTCCACATCACCCAGGATCCTAACCCAGCCATCCGTTTGTCCCCCTCTTTCTAGCAATGGCCAATGTACATGGTGGACTATGCCGGCCTAAACGTGCAGCTCCCGGGACCTCTGAATTACTAGACCTCAGTGCTGAATCAGGACCTCACTCAGAAAGACTAAAGGAAATGTAATTTATGTACAAAGTGTATATTCGGATATGTATCGATGCCTTTTAGTTTTTCCAATGATTTTTACACTATATTCCTGCCACCAAGGCCTTTTTAAATAATTAAAAAAAAAAAAAAAAGCATCGCCTTTCCTTTCCTTCTAACTGTTGCATGTTCTTGTGGAATTGCGGCTGGTGAGCCGTCTCCAGAACAAGGGCAGGAAGCCGAGCCCGGGGGTGCCCCAAGGCCTCTCCTTCCTTGCCAGAGCAGAGACCGTGGCCCTGACCTCTGGGCCCGCATGTCTGAGTACAGATTTCAGTCACTTCTCTGCAGCTGGGGCCATGCACGGAAGGCAGAAGTGCCAGAAACCCCTCCTGGGGGCTCTGTCGGCTCCCATAACTCAGGTGAAGTCGAAAGTGTTGAGTGTGGTACTCAAACACAGACTCCACGGCCACAGGGAAAGCATTTGGAGAAGAGGCTTTCGACTGGGCCTGAAGGGTGAGTTTTATTTGTTGTTGTTAAGCTATGCAGAAAAAGATACAACTCTGTAAAACACAACACCCAGGAGACATAAAGAAAATACTCATAGAGGTAAATAAACACAATTTTAAAATTTCTTGTAAAAGGTGAGTAACAGGCTGGGAGAAAATATTTTTCCGATATACATAACACGCAAGCTAGTATCTTATGACTCAATAAGGAAAAGAACTAAAATCTGTTAATGGGGAATTTATAAAGAAACAAATAATATGCATTTATAGTAAGCCTATGAGAAGCTGCACAAGCTCCGTGGAAACCAAGGAAATGGAACTAAAGCAACACTTCTGTAGGTATTTCATCCATCATACTCATTCTTCATTCATTCAGACGTAAATGTTGTTAAAGTCTTGTTTTATGTGCTGTTGATAAGAGTATATACTGGAACAACTTTAATGCTAATATACTCTTGGCTGAGGAATTCTTAGAGCAGGTGAATTTTTGATGGAGCTCAGGGTATCTGAGTGATGGGTCCAAGCTATCTCAGAAAGACCATTTGGGGGCACGTAGAAAGGTAACAGCTTCTCATCCTCTCATTCATTCCTGGTGGGTAAGGCAGGTGTGCCCTGGGATAGGCGTCCTGCCAGGGAAGAGCAGGGTGCCCTGGGAGCATAAGGCAGGGCCACATCACCTAGTGCAGGATCAGGAAAGGGTCTTAGAAGCTGAGACCTGAAGAGCACATTGGGGTTGGCAGGACAGAGCGGGGAGGGGTGGGGCAAGATGGTGTTCTAGAAGGACAGAGTACATGTGCAAAGGCAGGTAGGCTAGTCTGAGAACTCCAGTGTTCCATGAACAAGGAGAAGACACTAGGAGGGTGGCTAGTGGTGAGATGGAGGGGTACATGGGGACCACCAGCAGGTTGTCACCTACGCATACTGCTGACCTGATGAGGCAGTGGGGTCAGAAATACAGCCTGGTTCTGCTTGCCCAGCTATGCACTCAGACTAGTCTGCATTGTTTCTCTTATTTGCCCAGGTGGAAGAGAATTGTCCCTGGGACAAAGGCAATCTCTAGTAAGGTGGGAAGGGAGGGGAATGAGAGCCTGGTCTGCCTTTTGGAAGGATCTGCCTTCCTGCAGAGAAAAACAATTAGAAGCCAGTGGAGAAGCTGGAAGACCACGTGGGAGGCCCTTGCAGTTTCAGCCAGAGCTGGCGGTGTTTGGAGCCAGGTGGAGAATAACAAGGAGGTCAGCCAGCAGGACTTGGAGGTCAATTGGACCAGAGTGTGGGGAGTGAAGGGGTCAGGGTGACTGCAGGATCAGCCAACATCCAGAGTGAGGCCTATGACTTAGAGGCATTGCGTCCTGAGTCAGCTGGATCCACCATCCAAACAGTCCAGGAGTTTCTGCCAGCCCTGTCTGGGTCAGCTCCGGTGCCCAGAGCGGGAAGGGAAGGCTCTGTCCTAGCCTTCCAGACTGCTTCCTGGAAAGATGCAAGATGCCAGAAACCACAAGCTTGCACACCCAGCCCAAACTGTTCCTTTGTCTGCTGGTGCTGTTGGGGGGAAAGGTGTCCCTAACAGTGCCACCAATCTCCCCTGACATCCCAGTGTGCCCAGGACCCAGCAGAGCCCTCAATCCCTCCTCAGGCCGGCCCTGCCCCTTGCCGTGCAGGGGATCATTTCCTCTCCAGAATCAGGGAGACCTGGAGGGGGAGCAGGATTCCCTAAATTGACCACCCTCAAGGCAGAAACTGTCAATGAAACCCAAGAAGGCCCTGCAGCTGCCACCACCCGGCCTTAGTCCGCCCCGCCTCCTGGAGCCCTCCCCCGGCCGACCTAATCCCTTGGCTCTCTGGACTGAAACTCTTCACTGCTTTTCCTTGCCCACAGCACTGAGTGCAAACTTCATGGCCCAGCGTTCTAGCCTCTTCCCGGTCTGTTCCCCTACCCTGTATCTCATCCCTTGATTCTGTCCCCTTTTCTCGGCACAGCAGCCACTGGGGAGTGAGCAGCTGGAGCACCGACCCACCTGGCGCCCCCGCAGCCAGTTTGGCGGCGGACTGGCGCCTTTCGGTGGATCGTCTAGACCGGCCCGGCAGCCCCCGCCCCCGCCCCTCGGATCTGCGGTCAGAGCCGGAAGTGGTTCCTGCCAGGGGGCCCGCCAGGGAGGGCGCGGGCTCCAAGCCCGGGATACGCGTGCGTAAACCCGGGCCTGCGGGTGTGCCTGGCGGCTGGGCAAAGCGGGAAGGGTCAGGAACCTAGGGCCGCCGGAACCCCGATCCTTTGGCGCTGCGGCCTTCAGGGGCCCTCCATCTCTTCTCTGACCCTCACGCGTGCACTTAAGTGGGTTGGTGCACCAAGCCTTCGCGGCTAGATGCCCCACTTCTTTCCAGAAAGGCAGAAGGGGCCCCCGGCCCCGCAGTCAAAACTTTTGAACCAAGACTGCCTGCGTCAGTTTCCCCTCCTGTCTCAGGGGCTCTAGGCTTTGGGAGGTGTGTCCAAGCAGAGGACAGAGGACACGCTTGGGGGCAACTGACCAGCCCCCTGCTGCTTTGCCCACGCTGTGCCTGCCCAGCCCCTGATCAGATGGCATGATTTACTGGGTATTTCCTGCAAACAGGCCCTGCTTTCTGCAGATGAGCCCAGATGCTGTTTATGCAACCTCTCCAGAATCCCAGTGTACTGTACTTTTTAAAGTGATTTGATTCAAAGCACTCATTCTTTAATTAAACTTCATTTAGCTGCCATCTGTCTGGGTTCAAAATGGCTTCGTGTTTTGCAACTCGAGATGAGAATTGTTATTGGATTTGTAAACACATCCCCCCAAAAATCACAAAACACTTTCAGAAGTAATAAATGAGGAATGTGGGGAAGGAGTGTTAGTTGCATTTTAAACGTTCTAATTACTGGGGAATGTATTCTGGTGGGTACATAATCATTTTATATACAAATCTTTGTATAAAAATCTGGTATCAATGAAAAGATCAAGATTATAGAAAATGCCGGAATTATATCTGACTGAAAACAGTAATAAAGCAATAATCAGCGCAAGAACAAGAACAAAGCTAGAGGGAGGCCGATAGGGGGGGAGGGAGGAAGGGCCCCTGCTCACTCAGCTCAGCCGCACCTGCTCCCCTGTGGCCAGCCTCTCTACCGCCCAGGTGCTAAAAAGAGACAAATGATCCTGAGTCTAGCGACAGGGATTTCACACACACACACACACACACACACACACACACATCTCTTTTATTAGGGAATCAACGTTTAATTAGTGCTGACTACGGACCCCCAAGGTACAGGGTCTCCTCCAGCCCTCCTGGTCCAGGAAGTGAAGAGGAAAAAAGGTGCGTAGAGATGGAAGCTTCTCGTTTAAGCCTCAGGTGGTGGCTCAGTGGAAAGTGGATGTTTTGGAGGGAAATGATTTAACTGTTTTTCAGTGGGGAAAACTGAGGCAACAGTAGAGGAGCTGGGCTAAAACCCGTTGGGTCTCAGGACAATCGTCTCTCGCGACGCAGCCCCTCGTCTGAACGCTGTTCTGTGTGGTCGCCATTTAAAGACCAGAAGTGGGCATGTGAGTAGAACTGAGAACTTAGCTGTAATGACAAGAACCCAACAACTCTAAGACTGGGTAGCTTGGCCACTGTTCCAAATTAATGTTGTCTGGGCATCTCTACGGCGCCATCTTTCTATCACATGGGATTGCCTGGGTTGCGGAGGGGGGCGGGGGGCAGGGCAGGCTGCTGCTTTTAATTCTTCAAAGGGTCCTGGGCACCTTCCCAGCTCTGCCAGGTAGCTCCTTTCTGTTTATCTTTTGCTGAAAGTCCCCTCCTTAAAGAGCTCTTTCCAAAAACCCCACATAAAGCAGCTCCCCTACATCTCATAACTTAAAATTTTCATCTCCTTTTAACAAGTGTTATTACTACTATGTGTGGTGGTTATTTTCTGGGTTCTTCACTGCTTTAAGACTATGATAGCAGGAATGGGGTCCATCCTGCCCATTGTTAGACTCTATTTTTTAAGATTATTTATGCATACAAGAACTGGGGTACAGGTCAGAGGTGCAGGTGGTGAGAGGATCCACCAGAGACAGAATGGGGAGCAGAAAAGGGAGATCGACTGATATACATCGCTGAGGGGAGCAGCAGGCGAGGTAGGAGAGTACTGCTGCGCCATGTGGGTCCCTCCCTGCCTGGGCATTGAACTCATGCTAGAGTGACTGTGGATGCTTCACAGTGCTGTGCTTAACCCCTTGCGCCACAGTGGCCCACAGTTAGACTCTTGTACCTACTGCTGTCCCCAGATGTAAGAGCTACTCACTAAATATAAGCCACATGGATAGATGACTCAACTCCATCCCTCTCCAGGAGTAGACACTGTATGTTCCTTCAATTCTACTTTTTATTTTTTGGCTTACACGAAGACAATTTATTTGAACAGAAAACAGTAGTTTGAGGAGTGTTATTCACACATGGTGACCCCCTCCCCCCTTCCTGCTGGTACTACAGAGAGGATGGAGGTGACATCTTCCATCTGTGGGGGATCTTCATTCCTGAGCCAGTGAGGGTTCTGATTGCTGAATGGACACAGATTCAGAAGTCTTGGTCTGATTTCCTCTGTGGCCCAGAGCCTGACGTGGCAGGCCATGGTGTCCTGTTCCTTGCCCCTCTGGGCCACGTCCCTGGCGGCCAACATGGCAGCTTATGGAGACGATTCATCTCAATCAGCCTTCACCTTCACCCCACCAGTGACACAGCAGATGGCTTCCTTGCCAGAAAGATCAGTGACATGGACAAGAGCATCACCAGATGATGAAAAGATGCGGCAGACAGCAAATATATATTCTCCTTCTGTCACCTGAGGTCCAAGATTAAGGAACTGTTCTTCCTTCTCTTTGCAAGATGCCATTTCTGTGTGTCTCCTCCAGACTCTGCCATTAGAAACCCCCTCAGTCCTCCTTCCACAATGATTCCTTTCAATCCTCCTTCCACAATGATTCCAGTAACCTTGCCCTCACCTCCAGAATCCTCTATGGGGGTCAAACCATGACAAATACTTCTGCCTATCAAACCACTGAAGCTTGCTTTGTTTATTTGCAGTTCAGTATTTGGACTCCAAAAACTCTATATTCTAGCCTCCCTGGTGGCACAATGGCTTAAGCACAGCACTATGAAGCAAACCGCAACCACTGTAGCATGAGTTTGATCCCTGCCGCCAGCCAGGGAGGGGACCCACATGGAGCAGCAGACCTCTCCTGCCTCGCCTGCTGCTCCCGTCAGCAGTGTGTTTCAGTCAATCTGCCTATTCTGTTCCCTGCTGCCTCTGGTCAGTCCTCTTCACACCCCACACCTCTGGCCTGTACTCCAGTTCTTGTATGCATAAATAAATAAATCTTAAAAAAACCCAACAATTCTATATTCCAACATCAACGTCCCTGAAACAGCAAACCTAAAATGCAGGACATGGGACCCAGGGAAAACTAGAACCAGAAGAGTCAAAGGAGGCCATACAAGAGGTACCCAAAACACTCCGCCTTGCTTACCCTTCTGCAGGCAATAGTAACACTACTGTGAACCAGTCATTACGCAAGAGCTTTTGTGTGCACTGGTAATCCTCACAGCCCTGCAAAGTAAATATTATTTCTTCCTTTTACAGATGCAGAATCAGAGACTCAAAAAGATCAAGGGCTATATCCGGAGTTACACAACCAGCCAAAACTAAACACCAAGCCAGGACCCAAAGCTAGGGCCACCTGACTCACACAGGTCTCCAAGCACAGCCAGGGTGGCTCCTGCACGCAGCTGCCCTTCCTGCCTTCATGGAAGAGCCAGGGGCAACTTCAGGCTGACCTGCGTTTGAAAAGAAAAAAAAGAAACAGGTACCGGTTGGTTCGGGTTTGCTCAGAACACACACTACTCAGTCCACAGAAAAGGGCCAGCAATAGGAAGCCAAATGGAGGGCTCAGAAGACCACGCACACACACACACACATGCATGCACACGCACGCACACGCGCACACACACAGAGTCACTCATAAATACACACTCACACGTCTACACTCATACTTACATATTTATACAGACACACATACAGACCTGTGCACAGAGATGCACACTCACACGCACACACGTACTGTAAAACTTGTTAATTACGGGTGTCGCCACCATCCCCAATGACAGCACAGTGCTTGGCTCACAGATACTAAGAAATTGGCATCTGGAAAATAAGCAGCAGTGAAGAGCTGTCCGTACTGCAGCTCTGATGAGCTCATCCCTGCTTTTCCACAACCTTGGAGGCCTCTGCTGCGCCTCGGGGAAGCCCACAGGCTTCCAGCGTCAGATGCCCAGCCCCCAACAACTCTCTCCCGTATCTCTCCAGCTGCAGCCAAACCACGTTCTCACAACATTCTCTCCCACTTCCACGCCTCTGCCTGAGCCTTCTGCCTGACTGGCTCTTCCTCTTTTCTCTGCAGACAACGGTCTGTCCTGCTTTATGACCCAGTGGAAAGGGCCTCTCTGTGCGGTGCCCAGACCCAGCAGGTGCTCCCAGGGCACTCAACACATGTGTTATTGTGCCCTGAAAGACAGCTCATTGAGCACATGGCCTAAAACCCGGGCTCCTAATAGCTCCTAAATATCTCCCAGCAAAAAGAATGTCCCTTTCTTCCTTTCAGTCTTCCAGATGTCAGGCTATGCAGCCTCTGAGATCCAGGCCCTCCTTGCCCAGGAAATAGGCCATTGCACTCAAAGCCTTCTTCGCTTTGCACTATCTAGTCATTCAGTCCAGGATGTATTTATCCCATAACTGGAAGTTTGTACCTTTGGACTCCTTTACCCATTTTGTCCACCCATTCCCAGTCTCTGTCAACCACCAATGTGTTTTTTGTATCTATGAGATTTTTTTTTAAGTGTCCACGTACAAGTGAGACTGTACGTATTTTCTTTCTCTGACTTGTTTCACCAGCATATGCGCTCAAGGTCCATCCATGTTGTTGCAAACGGCAGGATTTTCTTTTTACAACTAAATAATATTCCACTGTGTGTAGTTGTGGGTGTGGGTGCACATGCGTGCACGGTGTACACCACATATCACATGTTCTTTATTCATCCATGATGGACACCTAGGATGTTTCCATGTCTTGATTACTGTGAATAATGCTGCAATGAACATGGGGGTGCAGATACCTTTTGGATAAATACCCTTAAGTGGAATAGCTGAGTAAGGTGATGTTTCAATGTTTAATGTTTTGAGGAACCTCCCTGCTGTTATGCACAGTGGCTGCACCAGTTTATTATTATTTTTAAATATTTATTTTATTTATTTATGCATACAAGAACTGGGGTGTAGGCCAGAAGAGTGGGAGGTGAGAGGATTCACCAGAGACAGAGAAGGGGGCAGAACAGGTGGATCAACTGAAATACACTGCTGAGGGTAATAGCAGGCGAGATAGGAGAGGTCTGCCGCGCCATGTAGATCAGCTCCCTGGCCAGGGATAGAGCTCGTGCTGCAGTGGCTGGCGATAGCTTGACAGCATTGAGACTTAACCCCTGTGCCACCAGGGAGGCCCCCAGCTGCATCAATTTATATCCCTACCAACAGTACACAAAGTTCTCTTTTCTCCACATCCTCACCAGCATCTGTTATCTTTTGTCTGTTTGATAAGTTATTCTAACAGGTGTGAGGCGGTCATCTCTTATGGCTTTGATTTGCATTCCCTAATGATTAATGATGTTGAGAAACTTTTCATGTTCCTGATCCATGTCTGTCTTCTTTGGAAAAATGCCTAGTCACAGCCCTTTTTTTTAGTGACATGATCTAATTTATTATTTTTTTAATCACTCTGGCTGCTGTGTGGAGGATATAAAGAACCCCTACAACTCGATAACGAAAACTACAACCCAATTAAAGGGTGGGCGAAGGATTTACATGAAGCACAAGAAAAGATGTTCAATATCATCAGTCATTAAGGAAATGTGAACCAAAACCACCGTGAGATATCACTTCACAGCTAGTAGGAGGGCTACCCTTAAAAATAAAAAGGAAAATAGGGGTGTCCTGGTGGCACAGGGGTTAAATCTCAGTGCTATCAAGCTCAAGTGCTGTCACCAGGGACTGCGGCACAAGTCCTATCCCCCACCAGGAAGCTAACCCACTCACATGGCACAGCAGACCTCTCCTGTCTCACTGCTGCCCTCAGCAGTGTATTCCAGCTGATCCACCTGTTCTGCTCCACAGAGACATCTGGTGAATCCTCTCACCCCCTACATCTCTGGCCTGTACCCCAGTTCTTATATGCAGAAATAAATAAAATAACCCTTTAAAAATAATAAATAAAAAGGAAAATAACAAGTGTTGGTGAGGATAAGGGGAAACAAACTTGTACATTGCTGGTAAGAATGTAGAATGGTGTGGGAATGGGGAATAATTGGCAGTTTCTCAAAAAGATAAACATAAAATTAAATATGGCCCATAATAGGACATAATAAATAGATATTTTAGTCTTCACGCACCAGCCCTGGTGCAACCTTGACACATACATATCTCCTAAAATCTTTGGAATTTGCTAAGTGATAAGTGCCATAAAGGTGTCTTTTATTATTTCTAATAAGCCCTTCCAGCCACTTTTGAGTTTATATTAATGAATGAAGGGACTTGGAAAGCCCCTTTGGAGGACCTGGTTGCCAGGGGAACCAGCCATGTAACTGGAGAGCTGGATGTTGAACTAATCACCAGTTATCTGCAATGTAATCAATTGCACCCACATAAGGGAAACCTCCATAAAAATCCCTACAGTGTATTCAGAAAGCTTTCAGGTTGGTGAACAAGAGTGGAATTTCTGGGTGAAAAGGAACAACTCTTTTGTGTTTCTTCTCTACTCTAGCACCCTATACTTTTGGTCACCCACGTATGTGGAGGTTTTCCCACACCAAGAAATGCCCATAAGATGTACCCCAAATGCTCCTGTGCTTGGACCTTCTGACTTTGCGCTATGTATTTTTTCATCTAAACTTATTCATTTGTATCTCTCTTTTATTAGAATTTTATTTATTTATAAATAAAAAATAAAACCTTTTTATTTATGCACAGAAGAGCTGGGGTGTAGGTCAGAGGTGTAGGGTGGAGATTCACCAGAGACAGAGTGGGGAGCATCTGGGAATTTCTTGGTCAAATTTCCTTCCTTCCATTTTTCTCACCGTCTATTACAGCAAGTAGCACTGAGCATTCCATCCTCAGCCTGCCATGTGTTAACCCGAAAGATACGCAGGTCGTCATATCACCAGGTAGCATCATGATTTAGGCCACAACCAAGGGGAAGTCCCAAGCTATGTTCCATCAGTCCCGGGACATAGGTGAGTTTTAAAGGATTGCAAAAAACGCTGGTTTAAGGTTAGGTCATTTTACTGACACTTTTGGATTGGCTCCCAAGTCCACTTATCTGTCTGTGACTGGTGGGCAGAAAGTCTTCAAACAGACCTCTGCTGTCACCATCAACAGATCATCTCTTGTTTCTCCATAGTCACTGAAAGGCTGTTTAACTTTTACCTAGAAATCTCTGCATGGCAGCTTAGACACAAGCGTCTGTTTCTCGCAAAACAGGTTCCCCACATTCAGACTCCCACCTCAGTCTTGCTTCTGACTCACTCAGGTGCTCTGAAGCCCTGGACACGACAGGTGGGCGTCTGGGAGCTCCAAACCTGCCTCCATCCAACTCAACCTGGCTGGCCCAGAGAAAGCAAGTGCCTCCAGAGCACTGTGGCCTCAAGAAGCGCACCCCCATCCTCTGGCGGGTGGAGGCGGCTACATACAGACTTTGTGTGCATGGCAGTGCCACTGCTGGGTGCTACGAGAAGTGCCATCGAGCTGATGCCTCCGGTTGGCCTCTCCTGCAGAGCCCTGAGCAGCCTCCGGCACCAGGAAGAGGGCAGGTTCAGAACCCAGGGTGGGGATAGGGATTTGAGTGTCTCTCTGTCTGAAGGAGGGAAGCAGAAATACTATCTCCCTGGACAACAGGGAGCTGTTTTCATGTCTCTGTCCTGCACATTCCAACTCCGGCCAGTCGCTCACGGGCCCAGAGGATGCACTTCTCTCCCAGGCTGGGTCTGGTCCACACTGGGGGTGCTCGAGACAAACGTGATGAATGACAAGAGCTCAAGGCCATGGATGCCAGCTTCATATGTGCTGAGGGAGACCCCACCACTGCCCGGGGTAATGCACCGGAAATTGGCAAATAAGCCAGGGCTGGCATCCGGTGCGCCTCCCAGCCTGGCCCTCCCTCCTGGGCATCAGCTTCTGGGCCCACAGGAGGAGGTCCCAGAGGAGAGGAAGCAGTTGAATCACACACATTCTCTTTTCACAGGGAGTTGTTTTCTCTGCTTTTGTTCTCTCTCTTGTCTTCTCTTTCCTTCAGAGAACTCTAATTTGAACTTTGAAAGCTGAGCCATCTTAGGATCATTTTGCCAGATTTAGCAAGTAAAAATACAGGATGCTCAGTTCATTGTGAATTTCAGATAAAGTACAGATAATTCTTTAGTATGAGCATGTTTCATGCAAAATTTGGGATACAACATACCCTAAAAAATTATTTGTTGTTCATCTGAAATGCAAATTGAACTGGGCTTTCTGCATTTTTCTGGAAACCCTACCTTAGGAGCCAGGACTCTGTTATCTGCAGAGAAAAGCCTTCTGAGAAGGGAAAGGGGAAGCAAGAAGCCGAAGGGTCAGGCCAGGTTCAGGAAAATGACTGCTTCTCTCTACTGGCTCTCAGAACCTAACTGGGCCCTGTAAAACTGAGCTGGGCGGCACCTTCGCACAATCCCGGAGGCCCCGCGCTAGGTCGCTAGGTCGCAGCCTGCCTGAGTTTCCAAGGGCAGAAGCAATCCACACACCTGCTGCATATTGAGAAACAAATGAGGAAGCTGCTCAGCCAGCCGGAGAGGACAGGAAGCCCCTGGCTGCTACAGGAGAGGAAATGGGAGCAAAGGCAGTGGTGGGGGAGGCGAGTCCAGGAGCACAGCACAGTCACCCCACCCCCACCATTGGCAGCACAGAGTGGATGCCAAGTAGACCTCAGGAAGTGAAGAGCTGCTGACAGAGAAACTGTAAGTCATGTGCACAGCCAGCTGCACAGTTTGTTTGCAATACAGGCCAGACACCTGGCTCCTATGTGCCCTAGCCCTGCTCAGCTCCACACACAGGAGTGGCGGGGTGAGGGGTGGGGGCTGAGATGTGGGAGGTGAGGGATGGGGGGGAGGTCCAGCTGCAGACCCAGGCCCCAGGAGCAGGGTACCAGCCTTACTCCACTGTTGGGGAGCCTAGGCCAGCATTACATGCCACAGCCATGCTAGTCCACAGGTCAGAGCTGCTGCCTCGCATCTTGCGGCCCGTCCCTGTCCTGCTCTGCCAGGCTACACCTGCCCTCTGGGCCTCCTCTCTGGCTGGAGTGCTGAGAGTCTCCTGGAGGCCTGCAAGTCAGGCTGGTGAGGCTCGGGCCCAACCTTTAACACCATGGCTTTCAGAACAACCCTGAAGCTGGGGGCCTCCCTGGTGGCTCATGGGGTTAAGTTGCAGCACTATGGAGCTGTCTGCAGCCAATGCAGAAAGAGTTCCATCCCTAAGCAGGGAGGGGACCCACATGGTGCAGCAGACCTCTCCTGTCATGCTCACTGCTCCCCTCAGCAGTATATTTCGGTCAGTCTGCCTGTTCTGCTCCCCACTCTGTCTCTGGTGAATCCTCACACACCACCCCGCCCCTGCACCTCTGGCTTGTACCCCAGTTTTGTTTTTTTTTTTGCAAAAGTAATTCAATCTTTTAAAAAAGAAAGAAAAAGGAAATCTGGGCTTTCTTTTAAAAAATAACAAAAAACAAAACCCCACATCCCTGAAGCTGACAGTGTTGGCTCAAATTGCATTGCATTACCAAATCTTCCACTTCCTCTGCCTCTCATGCCCACCCAGTACCCACCCAGCCATGGGCCCAGCTTGCCTTGAGCCTGAGCTGGCTGAGTGATGATGGGAAATTCCAGAATGCTGTTGTATTCTTTTTCTTTCTTCCTCTCTTTCTCTGTGATTTTTAGACATTGTTATATTTTATCATGAAATGACCAGATGTCTGTTGTAACAATGGAAACAGCATAGAATAACAGCAAAACTTTGTAATCTCTCCTTTGCCTCCTCTCTTATGGCTGTTACTAACTGTTGTTGATAGTGGAGAGCTATGGATTCTTTAGCATCTTTTTGCTTGTCCAGGAGGAATAGAACTTTCCCCTGACCCTTTTGGGTTTGTCTCTGGCTGATCAAACTATACATGAACATTATATCAATTAGTAGGAAAGAAGAACAAATTTAATCATATAATTATGGAGTCATCTGCTATGTTTTTCTAAAGCCAGTGGGGATGAAGGTATATACCCTGAACTAAGAATGGGGGTAGGGAGAGAAAAGGGGGACTCATGTGATGAAAGTCAGATGCTCTAACTGTTTCCCCTACTTTAAAGATAGGTTTCTCTCATAGGTAGGTTATTCTAGTAAAAATTCTAATTCTGGGTAACACCCAAGTTTTCTTTCTTCAAGGTAGTCACGGGAACAGTGAAAATTTCTCATGAGTTTATGTGGCTTCCAATAACCTCATCTCAGAGGGTGATCCATGTGCCAAAGTGATACATCTTGGGAAGGCCTGGTCTAAACATCCCAGGAGACCTATACTCCATGTTCCTATAATTAATTAACACATGCATGCGGGGGACTTTTTTCTCCCTTTTTTCCTTTAAACGAACATGGATCATATAGTAATCAGGATTCCATTTAGCACCTAACCAGGGTTTAAATAATAAATATGTTTCATTTTTCAGATGACAGTTAACTCAGAGTAAGATGGTGTGGGCTGCTGCGGCCACCATGGCACAGGCTTCATTCATCTCCTTGTGCTTCTCCACTCTGAGAAGTGACTTGGTCCCCACAGCCATAATTTGGCTCTGTCTTCCAGGCATTGAATATATGTTCCAGGCATGGAAAAAAGGGAAGGCAAAAGCTAGGCACACACACCAACTGACGCTGAGGGAAAGGATAATATGTACTACTAGAAAAAAATCATATTCCCAGAAGTTCTTCCCAGTAGAATTTTGCTTATATTCCATTAGTCAGAAATAAGTCATGTAGTCATGCCTATTTGTCAGGGAAGCTGAGAAATCAAGATCTATTTTAGAAGCTGGGTGCATGACCTGTGAAGAAGGAAGAAAGAAAGTAAAGATAGTGAGGAGACTCATCCAGCAATTCCTTCCACATATACCACACATTCTACTCTCAAGTTGAGTTTTTCTCCCCACTTGATATGTCATGAATATGAATATTCTTTTTTTAAAAAAATATTTTATTTAGGCATACAAGAACTGGGGTACAGGCCAGAGGTGTGGGGGGTGAGAGGTTTCACCAGAGACAGAGAGTGGGGAACAGAATAGGAAGACTGAAATACACTGCCGAGGGCAGCAGCGGGCGAGGCAGGAGAGGTCTGCTGTGCCATGTGGGTCCCCTCCCTGGCTGGGGATTGAACTCAGGCTTCAGTGGCTGTGGATGCTTAACCCCTTGCACCAACAGGGAGACCCTGAACCAAATATGCTGATTAACAGAGTATTATATGAATACATAAACAAATAAATGACCATGTAACAATGTAACATAGAGACCATCATTTACTTTTTATACTAGCTTTATTAAAATACCATTTACCTGTTTAAACTACACAACTCAGTGGTTTTAGTATATTCAGAGTTCTGTTTTTTAAAGATTTATTTTTATTTATGTATACAAGAATTGGGGTGTAGGCCAGAGATGTGTGGGGAAGGGAGGTGAAAGGGTTCATCAGAGACAGAATGGGGAGCAGAACAGGCAGATCTATTGAAATACACTGCTAAGGGGAACAGCAGGTGAAACAGGAGATAGGGCAAGACACATGCTGTGCCATGTGAGTCAACAGTGGCTGCTGACTTCATAGTGCTGAGACTTAACCCCTTGCGCCACCAGGGAGGCCTGAGAACTATTTTCTTAATCTCTATATCCTCTCAGTTAATTTCATTTACTTAAAAATGAAAACTTTTTTGCATTTAAATTTGTTTAAATCGGGGCATCCCTGGTGGCACAAGGGATTAAGCACCGTACTATGAAGCCTCCTCCGCAGCCACTGCAGCACAAGTTCGATCCCCGACCAAGGAGCTGACCCACGTGGCACCGCAGACCTTTCCTGTCTCACCCGCTGCTTCCCTCAGCAGTGTATTTCAGTCCATGTGCCTGTTCTGCTCCCCATTGTCTCTGGTGAATCTTCTCACCCCCCACACCTCTGGCCTGTACCCCAGTTCTAGTATGCATAAATAAATAAATATTTAAAAAATATATAAAAAATGTTACTTACTGACTTCTAGTCACATTGTTCCCACGATAGCCCAACCACTTTCAATGATACGAAAACTGCAGTTTGCAGGCCAAAGATTCCCCGGGGTTTGTAGTCAGAGGGAAAGTGACACAGTAGAGGCAGATCGAGATCACCTCCGAAGACCACCAACATGGATCCTTGCTTAAACTGGAAGTTTATAAAATTTTTCCATGAGGTGGCAGCAGTTCTTCAAGTAGTTGTGGAAGACGATTTTACTTGAAATTAAAAACAAATATTTGTTTTGCCACTGAAGAGCCCTCTTTTATACATGAGAACTCTACCTGTCTTTCAATTAATCTAAGATTTAAAAATCCTTTGATTTAAAACTTGAAACTGTTTTTCAAGTGTCACTATTTTCTACCCAGGGATGCCAATCGAGGGTCTTGTCTTCCAAGGTCATTTGCACAGGATCTAATGAAAGATGCAAAATTCAATTCCCACTCCAGCTACTGGAAAGCGGTATTTAATTTGAGCCCTGCCAAACCAAGGGAAGCGAGCAGTCAGTGATGTTGGCATCTGGAAATGTTTCATGCTTCAAGGCCTGTTGAGTGTGTCCTTTACTTTCTGCTCTTGGGCTGGCTGCCCTGTTAAATTCTATTTTGTCAGAAAATACACTGATCTCAACGTACAGGCTGAGTAAGAAAAAGAAGAAGCAAGCTAGCTGAAGTGCAGCACAGAATGAAAAAGAGAAAGGATGAGCTGGAACAGAAGCAAATTGTTTCCAAGTCAGAACAAAGGGGCAGATGGATTAGGCCAGTCTGAACCCTAACTCTGCCCCTTAGCGGCTGAGTCCCTCACCTGATTTCTCTAAGTCAGTGTTTTCAACCACAAACACAGTGACAACAATACCTGTTCCCGGGATGGCTCAGTGCAAAGGTGAGAACCAGAACATCCTTGAGAACACTTTAAAAACTCTCTAAGTGCTGTGTGCTCTTTAGCTGGAGGTACAGCGCGTATCGGGTCACTAAAATATTTTACCCACAGGCTTTTATCTCCTTTGCCTCTCTCCCAGAGGAGAAAGACAAAGAAAGTAAAACCAAAGTCAGTATCTTCTTGTCAGTCAGTTCTTGGCTGCTTTTTCTCCCTGGTGGCACATCCGAATCACCAGGGAACCCTCACCCCAGCCCAGGCCAATTGCCGCGGTCTCTCTGGGTTGAGGTGTGGGCCTGCGGCCTTCACTTCATCCACCCTCTGGATGTCCTTGAAGGGCCTCCGCCTCAGCCTGAGTGGTCACATGATTTACTTGCTGCGGACACTGCCAGCAAAGAAAGAGAGCTTTTGCTTTAATGAATCTATTAAATGGCTGCTTCAAATTCAACCTCACCGGTCCCTGGAGGTCTGAAGCCGGCCTGACCTCACTGAGTTAAATGGACATACTTTCATTCTGACTTTAGAGAAGGATTTTAATGAGCATCTTTATAGGGTTATTCAACATGGAAAGTGGATATCTGTGGCCTATCATTTGAAAGATCTTTAATCTAATATAATTATAAGGACACTCGGAAATAAATGCCCAAATAACCCAAGACACATTACAGTACATGGCTCCTAAAATACATGACTTTGACACCTTCCTGTTTCCTTTCTTCTGTGTCTACCCATCTCTTTCCTAAAATGATGTTTAAATTCAGAGTTTTTTAGGGGCCTCCTTGGTGGCACAAGAGGTTAAGCACTGCACTATGAAGCATCTGTATTCACTGTAGCACAAGTTCGATCCCTGGCCAGGGAGGCCAGTGAGGGGACACACATGGCGCAGCAGACCTCTCCTGCCTCACTTGCTGCTCCCCTCAGCAGTGTATTTCAGTCAATCTGCCTGTTCTGCTCCCCACTCTGTCTCCAGTGAATTCTCTCACTGTCCTCCTCACCCCCGCAGCTCTGACCTGTACCCCAGTTCTTGTATGCATAAAAAAGATAAATAAAACCAAAACAATTTTCATACAACTTTGCAGGAATAACTAGTGGTAGAAGACCTTGTTGGAAAATGGGGTCCTGACATATATTTGGCAGGATATAAATGAATGTGTACTGAATGTCCCCTCCTCAAAACAGAGATCTGTCCTATAGCCTTGGAAACCAAGGAAGGACAGTCCATGACAGCAACTTCTGGCTAAACACAAAAATCCAGGTATTTCTGTCTTCAGGGCCACCTGCCAATGGGATGTGGCTGCACTAAAATCTGTGGCACCTTTCTAATGTCATCCTACCTACATCAGCGGCCCATCTTAACTCCTGGTTCATACTCTGTGCCCGCAAAGTCCTTGTATTGACCACTATCCCAAACATATAGCTTTTCACTGTTAGGTCTTCTAAAACCAGAAAATATTCATCATCTCCTGCAGATCAAGCCAACTGCAAACTGGTTTTTCAATAGTGGTTAATGTACATAACATAAAAAGTGCCATGTGAACCATTTTTAAGTGCACAGATCAACAGTGCTAAGTACATTCCCGTTGTGTAACCCATCCCCAGAACTCTTCTCATCTTGCAAAACTGAAACTCTATCCCCACTGAACAACCTCCCATCCCCCTTATCTCCCAGCCCCTTAGCAACCACTGTTCTATTTTCCATCCTATTAATGTGACTGCCTTAAGTACTGTACAATGGAGTTATACAGTATTTGTCTTTTGGGGCAAACAAAATTTTAACCATGATTGTTAAACTCACAGCCAGAAAGCAGATCTAAAAATTAAACTTTATTGATAAGTATATAAAACAAACTCATACACATTCTCATACACACACACACACACAGACACACACACAGGCAGACACATGCTTCTTACAGAACTGAGCTTGGGACAAAGTCCATCAGTGGGGGCCTGTTTTGCAAAACTACTGCTCCAGGTGTTTCACCTGGATGCACAGAAAAGAAAGGTGTGTTTGTGGCAACTGGGAAGGGTCAAGGTCTTTCAAGTTATACAAGAATGGACCTGTTGAGAGGGTTCTCAGGATGCAACCTGGAGCTGAAATCCAACATGAAACCAATTGCAACCACTTCGGAGATCAAATCCAGGGCCAGGTGTGCAGAGGCCTCAGGGCTCAAAGGTCTGGCCTGGGAATTTCACAAAAGACCTCCTGGTTCAGCAGGTTTAGCTTTGAGGATTTGTTCCCGCGCCTCCCAATGCTATCGGTGCCTCCCTTGCCAACTTGGCCCAGGGTCAAGGCAGGCTGGATCCAGGAGGAAGTAGGGAGCAGGTGCCCTGAGGACTGTGACGAGAAGCCCATTAGGAACAATGTCTGTCTCCTCACTAAAAACCTCTGTGTTCTTGTTTTACAAAACATTCTGGAAACTTTGCTCTGGTTTGTGAGACCCTGCTGGCTGCCCTGCTGGTGGCAAGGCAAGTGGGGCCAGCTCAGACAGGCTGTCTGGGCAATCTATACTATCAGGGGATGAAGAGCAGTTTCGGGGGCCCAGTGGCTTCTCCCTTCCCCCTGAGATGAGCTTCTGGAATGTGGGTTGGATGGCCCTCACTGGGGGCTCAAAACTGTTACTCTTCCCCTCTCTTTACATTTGTTGCTGTGCTGTACAATTTATCTGGATAGTTTCATTGTCTTATTTCATAGCTTGAAAAATTGCAAGGCACTGGCTGCCTCTGTGGGGCCTCACATGCTTCCACAGGGTTCTTGCCCACCTATCTTGCTGAGAGGCTGTTCTAGGGAGGCCCTCTGTCTGCATGTGGCCTCAGCCTCTGTGGACTCCTCGTCTCACCTGCCTTAGCATTTACATGGTGGCTCCTCAAGTCCAGTGTGATGTTCCCTGTGGCTCAGTGTTGGGGAGAGAAGGAACTTCCTCAGGATGCTGTGGTAGTTTGGGCTAGGACAGAGATGGGGGCGTGGAGATGAATGACATGGAGACAACCCATGTGTCTCCTCCCTTCTTCCAGAAAATTCAGCTGCCTTCTCCCCTATAATTTCCCTGCGGACAAAAGGAAAGCTAATGCCTATGCTGAGGTCTTTTCTCTCTCCTCTCTCCCCCTTTTCTCTCTTCTTCCTTTCTTCTCCTTCTTCCTGAATTTTGCAGTTTCTTGAAAAGTAAACATACAGGGGTCTCCCTGGTGGTGCAAGGGGTTAAGCACCACACTATGAAGCATCCTCAGCCACTGCAGCACAAGTTCGATCCCCAGCCAGAGAGGGGACCCACATGGCGCAGCAGACCTCTCCTGCCTCGCCCGCTGCTCCCCTCAGCAGTGTATTTCAGTCAGTCTGTCTGTTCTGCTCCCCACTCTGTCTCTGGTGAATCCTCTCACCCACCCCCCCACACACACACCTCTCGCCTGTACCCCAGTTCTTGTGTGCATAAATAAATAAATCTTTTTTTTAAAAAAGAAAATTAAATATACATTCACTTTAGAATCCAACACTTCCACTTCTAACTATTTACCTAAGAGAAGTAAAAACATGTTCATACACACAGATTTACTTAAGATTCATAGAAGCTTTATCCATAAAAACCCAAAACTGGAGATAATCCAGATGTTCATTATGGATGAATAAACTGTGGCACATCCATACAAAGCAATACCATTCAACAGTAAAATGAAATGAATTACTAATACATAAAAATAATGTGAATTAATCTCTAAAACATTAGGTCCTGTGAGTGAAATCAGTCTGACACCAAAAGCTACATGCTGAATGGGTCTGTTTACATGCAGTTCTGGAACAGTAAACAAGTGATAGTGGAAGGGGATTGGCAGGGCCTGGAGGAGGGGACGGGGGGGTTTTGGCAAATGCCAAGGTGAACAAGGAAACTTTTTAGAGTATTGGAAATTTTCTATATCTTGATTGTGGTGGGGGTTACATGGATAAATACATTCGTCAAAACTCATTTAACTGAACATATAAAAATGAGTCACTTTTTCTGTGTAAATAAAATACTTGAATAAAGGTTTTGTGGTTTGGGGTTTTTTTTTGTTTTTTTTTTTTTTAAGCAGCTTAGTCCAGCTTCCCTGAGTGGGTGGCACAATATTGCCTGGAAATGGACGCTGGAATGACTGGCATCCTGACCAACGTGTCTGGCACAGAGTTCTTAGGTGGCACAGAAGGGCCATTGTGACCTGACCAGTGTCTCTCCAGCCCGCTTGCACCTGGCCCCAAGCCCCCACAGTGCACGTGATATGCCATTCCCTGTGTGGGCTGTGTGTTCGGACACTTGGGTATTTGATTTGCTCCTCTCTTTACCTTCAGTAGCTCCCCCACCCCTGCTCCCCACTTCTTTGCTAGGAAAGTTCCGTGCAATCTTCAAAGTCAGACTCAGGTGTCCATCCCCCCCTCCTGTGAGCTCTTACTACAGTTGCTCTAGTCATGCTGTCTAGCAGCCTGTTTGCCGTTGTCCTCCCACTAGTCTGCAAACGCCTTGCAGTCAAGGACAGGGCCATCTTCCTCTCTGCCTCCCCCTCAACACAGCGCATTTCCTAAAATGTGGTTAGGAAGCTTTCCTCACAGGCAATATGGTTTGGCTTCAATAAATTTGCTAAATGCATTCTCACCACCTCCTTAAGAAACAAGCGTTATTCTTCCCAATGTGCAGATGAGGAAAATACAGCTCAGAGAGTCTAGACTGTGAGGCTGAAGGTCTCACAGGAAGGATGTTGCAGAGTAGGGTCAAGGTCTCAAAGCCTATTCCCTTTATTTGCTCAGTCAACCAAGACAAATGCTTTCTGTGAGCTAGCCACTGTCCTTGGCTCAGAGAGCAGGACAGGGAATGACGCTCAGAACCTGCCGTTAGGGAGCACATGGAGGCTCACAAGTAGTGGCAAACCTACACTGGATGGAAACACGAATGAATGAATGAATGAATGAATGAATGAATGAATACAAGTTGCTTTTCCTCCCCCTTTGCTCTCTCCACTAGCATGGACCAATATGAACAGTCTATGCCCAACATTTCTTCCTTCCATCCTGCCATTCCCTGTGTAGATGAGGAAAAACTGAGGGGTAATTGGGAGGAGAGGAGTTAGCCCATGAAACTGTAGGGGAGCAAGAATCTGCCATCCCAAAATGTATCTTTTTAATAAAAATTGACTTCATAGGAGAGGCTCTGAAGGCTCTGTGGAAGTTGCATTTTAAAAAGAACTTAGGGCCTCCCTGGTGGTGCAGGGGTTAAGTGTCAGTGCTATAAAGCTATTGCCCCTACAGCCTGAGTTTGATTCCCTGGCCAGGGAACTAATCCACATGGCACAGCAGACCTCTCCTGTCTTGCCCACTGCTCCCCTGGGCAGTGTATTTCAGTAGATTGGCCTGTTCTGCTTCCCATTCTGTTTCTGGTGAATCTTCTCACCCTCCCCACCCCCCCGCCCCGCCCCACACCTCTGCACCACACCCCAGTTCTACGCAAAAATAAATACATAAATTTTAAAAAGATATCTACCCTAGCTTCGTAAAGGCTTGTTCTAGAAAGACCTACTCTCCTTACGTTTTTTCATTGGAGGAAGCAGAATTTAATCTACTTTTAATTTTGTCTACTGTGTCTGTCTCCAGTAACTTCCTAAACTGCCCTTCCCTTTTTCCCCATCCACCCCTCAACGTCCTGTCTTTTGTTTTTAAGATTTATTTATGCATACAGGAATTGGGGTGTAAGCCAGAGTCGCTGAAGGTGAGAGGATTCACCAGAGACAGAGTGGGGAACAAATTATTAGGCAGATTGACTGAAACACACTGCTGAGGGGAGCAGCAGGTGAGGCAGGAGAGGTCTGCTGCGCCATGTTGGTCAGCTCCCTGGCCAGGGATTGAACTCAGGCTGCAGTGATGCTGACAGCTTGACAGTGTTGTGTCTTTAATGCCTGAGCCACCAGGGAGGCCCTGTCCTCTGTCTTAAGCTAAACTGAAGCCATGTGGACAAGTTAGTCAGGCTGGGTCTCTCCCATAAACACAGGAGGTATACATGCTGTTATTAATTAAACTTGACTTTTTCTTTTCTCAGTCTGTCAAATCAGTTTTGACAAAAAAAAAAAAATAGCTTATTTGGTTATTTGCCGTTAGAAGGATCCAAAGGAGTACTGGATGGTTTCTTTTGAGCCCAGCAGAACCTCAGTGTACCCCATGTCAAAGGCAGTCATATAGACTTCAGGGATTAGTTTAGCCAATGGAGGCATAGTTTTTTGGTGGATTTACAATAAGAACTGTGCTTTCTATTTTATTATTAAAAGCTGGTTGGTTTTATTAACTAGGTTTATGTTGGTATGGCTGCCATTTTTGCTAGAATTTGAGTTTAGAGCATATGGTCACCACACATGTAAGGAGCCAAACATCAGGTTCCCTGTCACTTTATAAATTGAATGGCTCTGCCCGTGCCTGGAATAGTACAGGAATGGAATTTCAAATAGATGTTGTTAGGTCCATTTTGTCTGTTTTGTTTTCTGACAGTTCATTTTCTAGTCAGATTTTTTTTTAAAAAATTGCATTATGTCAGGAGATAGCTCAAAGATTATTTCTCTTTATTTTTTTTTAATTTTTAATTTTTAAAAATTTTTGTGTAGAAGAACTAGGGTGGAAGCCAGAAGTGCGGGGCTTGGGGCCTCCCTGGTGGCACAGGGGTTAAAGACACAGCACTATCAAGGTATCCGCAGCCACTGCAGCACAAGTTCAATTCCTAGACAGACAGGGAGGGGACCCACATGGTACAGCAGACCTCTTCTTCCTCGCCCGCTGCTCCCCTCAGCGTTGTATTTCAGTCCATCTGCCTCTTTTGCATCCCACTCTGTCTCTGGTGAATCCTCTCACCTCCCGTGGCTCTGGCCTGTACCTCAGCTCTTTTATGATAAATAAATAAATCTTTTTAAAAAGAGGATTAGAATTTAGGCCAGAGTGGTGATGGTGCTGAGACTTAACCCCTAGCCCACCAGGGATGCCCCAGATTATTTCTCTTTACTTGAAAAGAGTATAGCCTTATATTTAAAGCCATGTATTCCTTGTTTTCTCCTTTCCAATTCATCGGCAGAACAAATTGAAATTGTGCTGTATATTTTATTTCAAGGAACCACCCAGAACAATGGAATCTAAAAATTAGTACCTGTATGTTATTTTGCTTTCATAAGAATTAAACCTATCATCAAAACATGATTAAACCAAATCATTATCCTTTATTAGAACATGAATGAATCTCATAAACTGATTATTGAGTGAGGAGAAAGGATACAAAAGAGTAGGTACATATTACAATTTCACTGACAGAAAGGTCAAAAAGAGGCCAATGTTTCTGTGCTAAGGAAGTCAGGACAGTGGTTATCATGGGGCCTGGTGAAGTTTTTGTGGGGGAATTAGATATTGTCACTATTCTAGTTCTTTTTTTTTTTTTTAAAGATTTATTTATGCACACAAGAGCTGGGGTACAGGCCAGAGACGCGGGTGGTGAGAGGATTCACCAGAGACAGAGCGGGGAGCAGAACAGGCAGAATGACTGAAATACACTGCTGAGGGGAGCAGCGGGCACAGCAGGAGAGGTCTGCTGCGCCATGTGGGTCCCCTCCCTGGTTGGGGACTGAATGGTGCTTCAGTGGCTGCTGTTTGCCCCCTAGTGCGTTGCTTAACACATTGTGCCACCAGGGGGGCCATATTCTAGTTCTTGATTTGGGTTCAGCTACACTAATGTGCTCACTTTGAAAATTTATGTAACAATTCATAACTCTTCTAGCTCTTTATATTATGCACAGATATAGCAACAGAAGTGTGAAATGTCAGGGAACCAAATTCCAGCACCTTTTTCAGAGAAAATGAAGCATTCTTGTCCACGTGCCCTTCATCTGAAAACCAACAGCTGTGACACTAAAATCAGATTTTAGTTTTTAATTTTACTTTATTGAACAAATGACTTCATTTCAGTTAGTTAACAATTTGGACTTGTCCTTCTAAGATAATCTAGAAGATTACCTATATCATTTTAAAATGATTTCTAAGGATTTGCCCAATATGATTGTTTCAATTAATCCGTAATGTTAGTTTAATAGAAAAGCAAGTGTCCTTTAAAAATGAACAATTTGGGCCTCCCAGGTGGCACAGGTGTTAAAGTCTCAGTGCTATCAAGGTATCACCAGTCACTGTAGCATGAGTTCAATGCCTGCCCAGAGAGCTGACCCACATGGCGCAGCAGACCACTCCTGTCTTGCCTGCTGCTCCCCTCAGAAGTATATTTCAGTTAGTTTGCCTGCTCTGCTCCCCACCGTCTTTGGTGAATCCTCTCACCTTCCCAGCACCTCTGGCCTACACCCCAGCTCTTGTATGCATAAATAAGTAAATCTTTAAAAAAAAAAAAAAAAAGAAAGAAACTCCAGGTTAAAAAAATAATTTTTTTAAAAGGATACCAAAAATGTAAGAAAAAAGTACTTCATCTAAAAATAAACTCAAAAAAATTTTTTAAAGGAAACTCAAGATTGATGGGTGTAGGATTACATTTTGGAAGAGGTTGAAATTGTAACGAGGCTAAGTGTGGATGGGGTACCAGCGTGAATGACTCCATTTGGGGACTGTTTCTTTTTTTTTTCTTTTCTATTTTTAACACTACTTAGAATTTTCTGACTTCCTGTTTTGTTTAATTAACAGTGTTTTGGTGTTTGTGACATTGTGATTTATATTAAGATTCTTCATAGATATTTGGGGCCTCCCTGGTGGCACAGTGGGTTAAGCAATGCACTATGAAACAAACCGCAGTCACTGCAGCATGAGTTCGATCCCTGCTGCCGGCCAGGGAGGGGACCCACATGGCGCGGCAGACCTCTCCTGCCTTGCCTGCTGCTCCCCTCAGCAGTGTACTTCTGTTGATCTGCCTGTTCTGCTCTCCGCTCTCTGTGGTAAATCCTCTCACCCCCCCACACCTCTGGCCTGTACCCCAGTACTTGTATGCATAAATAAATAAATCTTTAAAAAAAAAATTCTTCATAGATATTTGGTCTTTATCCAGAGTTTCTTGTTCCCCTGCCCTCAAAAGTCTCAGAATGTCCTAAGTGTTGAGAGTATTGAAGGTATCTTTTCTGTGTGAGTGGAGGTAACTTTTGGGAAACACCTGAAGATAGGGGTTGACTGCCAGGGAAAATAACTTGAGCTCCTAGTTCAACTCCCCAACTCATCCAGCCCCCTCAGAGAGGGGAGAGGACTAGAGATTGGGTTCAGTTGGCAGTGGTCAATGGGGTAACGAGTCAAGCCTATACAATGAAGCCTCTAGAAAGTCCATGAGGAGGGGGTTTCAGAGAGCTTCCGCCTGGTGAACACGTGAAGATGTGGGAGAATGGTGTGCTTGGAGAGAAGGATGCAGAAGCTCCACCCCTGTTCCCCAAGTCTTGGCCTGTGTATTTCTTCCACATGGCTATTTCTGAATTAAATCCTTTTAATAAATTGGCGATGTAGTGAGTAAATGGGTTTTCTGAGTTCTGTATGCCCTTCTAGGAAATTAATGGAACCATCAGGAGGATGTCCTTGGACACTCTGATTTACAGCCCACTGGTTAGATGCACAGATAATAATCTGGGTTTACAACAGACACCCTGAAGTCTCTGGAGAAAGTTCTGAAAACTTCCTATGCATAGCCAGCTAGTGAGAAGCCCAGTTGACTGTGATGCTGTGACCAGTATGTGAAGTGAAGGATGGTCTTAGCAGCTGCCAGGTTGAGTCATCTGATGTCCTGCTAGTGTCTGAGAATTGCTGTTGGTACAGGGACACCCCTGAAGCAGCTGACTGCAGTGCACTAACACGGTGCTGTGACTGGGAGAACTCACCCAAGATAATGCTCAGGGTGTTTTCAGATTTCAGAGAACCCAAGTCAGTCAATTCTGCAAATTAAAGAGTCAACACTAACCTAGGACCTGATTACAAAAGAAAAAACAGTCCCCAAATGGAAGTTCCCATGCAGACTCACGACCATCTCCCTGCAGTTTCAGCTTTCCCAAGTGTGATCTTAAACTAATCAATCTGTAGTTTTCTGATCCTCTACCTGAGAAGAAGCCCCTGCTTTTCCCTGAGGGAAGGTGGCTCTACCTGAAATAATGTTTTCTTTTGTAAATACCTTGTCATACCTTCTTTCTGTTTATAAATACCCTTCATTTTATGTAGCCCCCCTTGCAGGGTCTAGATGTGATGCTGCCTGGTTCATGAGTCATTTAGTAAAGGCTGTTAGACCTCTACATCTGCAAATTTTGCTTTTAACATACCAGGGACACTCCTCTGTAAATGCCTTCCTCTAATATTCTTTTTTTTTTTTTAAAGATTTATTTATTTATGCATACAAGCACTGGGGCACAGACCAGAGGTGTCAGGGGGCGAGAGGATTCACCACAGAGAGCGGGGAGCAGAACAGGCAGATAACAGAAGTACACTGCTGAGGGGAGCAGCGGGCACAGCAGGAGAGGTCTGCCGCACCATGTGGGTCCCCCTCCCTGGCCGGCAGCAGGGATCAAACTCATGCTGCAAGTGGCTGCAGTTTGCTTCATAGTGCACTGCTTAACCCACTGCGCCACCAGGGGAGGCCCCCTCTAATATACTTTTTCCGTATTTGCCCCTGAATATTCATATGAATAAAATCAGAAGACTTCTTATAAAGTCCAAATTCCCTTCCTCATCAGAAAATCTGGTGTTATCATGTTCCTGATTAGCAATCATTGGCTGACTCATATTTACTTTACCAGGCATCTGTCATGGAGAAAACATTATTTCAGGCAGACCCTCTCTCCAGCCTGGAATAGAAATCAAAAAATGAATGAGATGACATCTCTCTTCTTAAGAAATTGAATCGAATATATAAGAGATGAAATGTACATGGAAATTTATAATAGAAGCTAGAATGTGACAGGTATCCTAACAGATTTATAAAAGCTGTAACACAAAAAAGGGTAAAAACATTCAACAGAGAGATCACTGAGGTTTTTACCATTTTGTCCAACTATAAAATAAAACATTCTCATCATTGAAAAATTAAAAGATTCAAAAGCATAAAGGAATATTTAAGACACTATTGTATAGGCAATAAGAGTATATTGCAAGGGCCTCCCTGGTGGCGCAGTGGGTTAAGCAACACACTATGAAGCAGACCGCAGCCACTGCAGCACGAGTTTGATCCCTGCTGCCGGCCAGGGAGGGGATCCATATGATATGGCAGACCTCTCCTGCTGTGCCCGCTGCTCCCCTCAGCAGTGTACTTCAGTTGATCTGCCTGTTCTGCTCCCCGCTCTCTGTCGTGAATCCTCTCACCACCCCACACCTCTGGCCTGTACCCCAGTACTTAATAAATAAATAAATCTTTTTTTTTTTAAAGATTTATTTATGCATACAAGCACTGGGGTACAGGCCAGAGTCGCGGGAGGTGAGAGGATTCCTCAGACAGAGTGGGAACAGAACAGGCAGACCAACCTAAACACACCGCTTTGGGGAGCAGCGGGCACAGCAGGAGAGGTCTGCTGCGCCATGTGGGTCCCCTCCCTGGCTAGAGGCAGGGCTCGAACTCATGCTGCAGTGGCTGCGATTTGCTTCATAGTGCGTTGCTTAACCCACTGCGCCACCAGGGAGGCCCAATAAATAAATCTTTTTTAAAAAAAGTATATTGCAAATTCTAAAAATTTCTAGAAACAGATGAGACATGGACTTACTATGGTGATCATTTTGCATTGTATACAAATGTCAAATCATTATGTGTATATGCACGTTATAGTTCAATTAAAAAGATGCACACAAAAACACAAGAAAATCTCAAACATAATATCTCCAAATTTTGGTACATTTTTCCAATCTTTTTTTTAATGTGTGGTATACTTAGTAATCACTTAACAAATTAAAAAGAATAAATAATAAAATAATCACTAATCACTTAATAAAGTGACATCATATTAATGGCCTATTTTTATTTGTTCAGGATATAATGCAAGTATTTTCCATGTTATTATTGTCTCAGAATTCAGAATTTAAAGTTTTTGTAGTTAATTTCATATTATAGATGCACCAACATTCTTTTATTTGTTTTCCTACTGTGAAGCATTAGAATGTTTTACTTTTCCAAATACAGGCTAAATCTACTTAAATATGTGTTCTCAGTTACAGAAAATTTCTTGAACCAAGTGTCATTTAGAATTTGCAAATGGGGGCCTCCCTGGTGGTGTGCCGGTAGAGCACAGTCCTGTGAAGCATCTGCTACATAGCAGCGCTAGTTCGATCCCTGCCCAGGGAGGGGACCCACATGGCGCAGCAGACCTCTCCTGTCTCCCCCGCTGCTCCCTTCAGCAGTGTGTTTCAGTAGATCTGCCTGTTCTGCTCCCCACTCTGTCTCTGGTGAATCCTCTCAAAACCCTTGCCCCTGCACCTCTACCTGCACCCCAGCTCTTGTATACATAAATAAATCTTTAAACAAAAAATTAAAAAAAAATAGAACTCAAATGTTCATCATCTTTTAATATTCATTTAAAATGTTATCCCCTCCATGAAGTGTCCTGCTTCATCTCCAATCAGCTTGTACTGGTTGGAGTTTCCTGTCTCTGACTCATACAGCACACCAGCCAAGATGAGGTGACCGTACCCTGCAGTAGTTGAGAAGTCAGGCTTGGATACAGGCCAACTCAGATTAGAATCTAGATTTTGCCATCTGTTGTCCTTGGCCAAGTACCTTAACCTTTCTGAGTCTTTTTATTGTATGAGAAGTTCTAATTAGGCATCAGCCACATGGGGTTGTTTTCCACATGTGATGAGATACTCCATTAAATGTTAAGCACTGAGTAGGGCACCAAAGTAATGCTCAATGAATATTAGTTATCATTAAGTATTTCTGGAAGAGAGAGGCAGTCTTTCAGTTTTCCAGAATTTTTTCCTGTTGTTCATTGTGCCCCTCACCTTCCCCAACTATTCTTGTGTTAATTTGAATTTAATGTGATTCAACAGTCATTAGTTGGAATCTAAGGTCCCAGGTACAACTCAAAGCCTGGTCAACCTCTCCCTAGCTTCCGGGCAAGGGAGAGGTGTTTTTAACACTTTCCCACTGCTGGGAGAACACTTAAAAGTACTTGACACAAAGATGGTGGACTAATTTCACACATGAACACTATCATTATTATAGGCTTCTCCCCTGCTCCCCCCCCAATTTCATTGTTCATAAGTTCCCTTTATTCTTACATGAAAACTTTCCCAAGTTTATCTACCTTAATTATAATAAACATCACGTTTTGAAGGGGGTTAAAAAGGTTGCTATGATTCACCAGAAAAAGAAAGACTTGGCAAATATCAATAAATTGGATGTTAAGTCGATATTGAAAACAAAAAGAGGAAAAGGAGAGAATGGGATTTAAGTGTTCAAACCAATTTTCTCTTGGTTTTATGAATGAAATGCATGTTAAGTATTTCATCTGGAAATAACTTTCCTTGATTCAATTTTTTCACTCAGATTTCTGAGTACCCGCTCTATATAACATTCTTGACAGAAATATATTCTAAAAGAACGTGCTGCTTATATTACTAGTTATTTTACTAGTTGTACCACCTGAGCAATCAGATATGATAGTTAGTCCACCTTTATCCAATAATAAATGCTAGTCTCTGTAAATATACTTTTTTCAAATTAGAATAAAAAGTATATTTTTAGGGCCTCCCTGGTGGTGCAGTGGGTTGGGCAATGCGCTGTGGGACAGACCGCAGCCACTGTAGCGCAGGTTCGATCCCTGCCACCGGCCAGGGAGGAGACCCACATGGCACAGGAGGGCCTCTCCTGCCTCTCCTGCGTCTCTTGCTGCTGCCCTCAGCAGTGTGTTTCGGTGGATCTGCCTGTTCTTCTCCCCACTCTGGTGAATCCTCTTGCCTCCCGCGACTCTGGCCTGTGCCCCAGCTCTTGTGGACATAAATAAGTAAATCTTAAATATATATATATATATTTAATGAGTAAAGGTTTCCTTTAGATAGAAAAAAATGGACATTTCACTCATAAGATTTTTTTTTTTAAGATTTATTTATTTATGCATACAAGCACTGGGGTACAGGCCAGAGGTGTGGGGAGGTGAGAGGATTCACCACAGAGAGCAGGGAGCAGAACAGGCTGATCAAAGGAAGTACACTGCTGTCACTCATAAGATATTTTAAGGCAATGTTTTAAAGTGCTAAATCATACCATTTAATATTTATGTAACACTTAACTAAGAGTTTATTGAGTATTTTCATTGACATAGCTTCTGATTCCCTTGAAGTCCCTGGGTGAGGCAGAGAAAATACCACAGAGTTTTTACTTTTTAAAAATTAAGTTAAACAATGGGCCTCCCTGGTGGCACAGGGGGTTAAGCAACACATTATGAAGCAAACCGCAGCCATTGTAGCACGAGTTCGATCCTTGCCACCGGCCAGATAGAGGACCCACATGGCGCAGCAGACCTCTCCTGCTGTGCCCGCTGCTCCCCTCAGCAGTGTATTTCAGTCAGTCTGCCTGTTCTGCTCCCTGCTCTGTCTCTGGTGAATCCTCTTGCCTCCCTGGACTCTAACCTGTACCCCAGCTCTTGTATGCATAAATAAATAAATCTTCTAAAAAAATTAAGTTAAACAATTGCAGCAACACTAACATAACACTAAATAGAAGATAACTTTCATTACTGTCCTGTTAACTCAACAAATAAAACATTCTTTTTTTTTTTTTTTAAAGATTTATTTATTTATGCATACAAGCACTGGGGTACAGGCCAGAGATATGGGGGGGGGGGGGGAGG
>JAGFMF010011925.1:2404765-2448438 GCA_019455555.1 Galemys pyrenaicus
CTGGCCGGCAGCAGGGATCGAACTCGTGCTGCAGTGGCTGCGATTTGCTTCGTAGTGCGTTGCTTAACCCACTGCGCCACCAGGGGAGGCCCAGTACCTTTCTTTTTTACTTCCTTTTTTTCCTTTAGGAAGTTAGCTCTTAGTATACTTATCAATATGTTCAGTAAGAACAGTAATAATCTTGGCAAGAATCTTGCCCTTTATTTTTTGCTTATACAATGCTACATGATGTGTAATACTGTAGACTCTCCCAGTTTTGCCATAGTATATTTGTGATGCATTCTTTTTTGAATAGTGCCCATTCCCTTGATGTCTACAGTATCCCCTTTCCTAGAGATTTGCATGTATGTGGCCAAAGGAACAACTCTTATGTTTTATAAAAGGTTAGAGAACAGTTGCCTTTTTTGTTGTTGTTGTTGTTTTTAAAGATTTATTATTATGGGCCTCCCTGGTGGCGCAGTGGGTTAAGCAATGCACTATGAAGCAAACCACAACTACTACAGCAAGAGTTGGATCCCTGCCACCGGCCAGGGAGGGGACCCATATGGCACAGCAGACCTCTCCTGCCACGCCCACTGCTCCCCTCAGCAGTGTGTTTCAGTCAGTCTGTCTGTTCTGCTCCCCGCTCTATCTCTGGTGAATCCTCTCACTGCCCTGGATTCTGGCCTGTACCCCAGTTCTTATATGTATAAATAAATAAATCTTAAAAAAAATACTATTATTTGTGCATACGAGAGCTGGGGTACAGGCCAGAGTCATGGGAGGTAAGAGGATTCACCAGAGACAGAGCAGGGAACAGAACAGGCAGACTGACTGAAACACACTGCTGAGGGGAGCAGTGGGCAAGGCAGGAGAGGTCTGCTGTGCCATGTGGGTTCCCTCCCTGACCGGGGATTGAACTCATACTGCTGTGTAGTGGTTGCTTCACAGTGCAGTACTCAACCTGCTGTGCCACCAGGGAGGCCTTCTCTTTTCCTTTGTGTTGGCCATTTTTGTTATTTACTGGGAGATTGTGGTTTCCTGCCAAAAGGCACTTATTTCCATTTTAAGGCTGAATTATATCCCATTGTAAGCATATAACATTTTCATCAAACATTGGATCTTTAAGTTGTTCTACCTGTTAGCTATTGTGAATAATGCTTTTATGAACATGGGTTTGCCAACAACTGTTTAATGTCCTGCCTTCAGTTCTTTGGAGATATAGGTGTACCAGGACTGGAATCAGGACTTATGGTAATTCTTAATTTCTATATTTTTTAGGACCTGCCAAGCTTTTTCACAGTGATTGTGCCATTTTACATTCCTAACAGCAATGCACAAGGTTTCATATAGCTCTATATTCTTATCAACATTTACTATTTCATGTTTTTATTTTGTACATTAGTGCTTGGAATTCAGTTCAGGCTTTTTGTTGATACCAAAGATTCACAAAGTGTCTTTTTTTTTTTAAAGATTTTATTTATTTATGCATGCAAGAACTAGGGTATAGGCCAGAGGTGTGGGGGGTGAGAGGACTCACCAGAGACAGAGTCAGGAGCAGGACAGGCAGACTGACTGAAATTTACTGCTGAGGGGAGCAGCAAGTGAGGCAGGAGAGGTCTGCTGCGCCATGTGGTTGACATCACCTCCTTGGCCAGGACTGAGCTCCTGCTGCAGTGGCTGCGGATAGTTTCATAGTGCTGCGCCTTAACCCCTTACACCACCAAGGAGGCCCACAAAGTGTTTTGTAAAAAGAATATATTGTGTTACAAAGGAATTTTAGGTAATATTTGTCCTGTAGCCCACTTCTGTCTTAGTAAGAATGGAGAGATTCTCTTCACCCCAGCTTAATCTGCATACTCTTCTATGTACGATGTGAGAAGGGAAACTTTGCCTTTGTTTCCTCTGTTGAGTTGTCACTCACTCATTACCTCTTCTCATTTTGGAGAAATTTAAAGTGGTTCCAGGTAACATTTGGTTTTTATGAAAATAAGTAGATGGTAAGTTAGGAGATAGAATATCTTAAAGGATAGGCGTTTCATGCAAATAGAATAGTAGGTTGCTGAGTCTTTTTATCAAACAAGAAAACTAGTTGATTAGGCAGTCTGTGGAAAACTTTACAGCTCTAAATTTATGTTTAGAAGGACACTGTGTATTTATTTTTGTCACTGATGTTCTCATTACTTCCTTTTGCACAGGGATCATGGCCCAAGTAGCAATGTCTACGCTGCCTGTGGAAGATGAGGAGTCCTCAGAGAGCAGGATGGTGGTCACGTTCCTCATGTCTGCTCTTGAGTCCATGGTGAGATGACTTTTTGGTTCTATAAAATCATACTTTGTTTAAGTTTGCACTTCTGGGTGAGATTGATTTGTCTTTGTAAAACATATAATTTTGGTTTTAATTTTAATAAAACTAGTTTTATTGAATGAATTATGGATTTAAGACTTCCACATCATTTCACTGCCATGTTTTGGAATATTTTTAATTATCTGAATACTTTCTAATATTCAGTTTCAGTTTTTTTATCTACCAATATCATAGGTAGTTGCATGCTTTATGAGCATTAACTTGGAATTTATGTGCAGTATTTAAAGTTACCCAAAATGAGTTTGTATATTATAGTGTGGCACTGGCGTATTATTGTATCTGAATAAAGAACATTACCAGCATTTTGAATAAACACTTATTTACTATTTTGTCTTTTATTCTGCTTATGCGTTCACTTTTGTCCTTATTCATCTACTTTACATTGTCAGCTTTTAAAAAGAAACTCGTAATTATAGCAAACTATAAATTTTTTTGCTATATTTTTGCATTACTATGATGGTAGCAATATAATTGGTTTTTTTTTTTTTTGTGGATATATGGCTGTAATCAGAATTTGAGCATATAGATCTCAAAAAGCATTTTAAAGTATTTTCTAACACACTGAAATTAAACATTCTAAGCAGGAGAGTATATTTCTTAAGTGTTGAATAGTATTAGATAAGGTTTAATGTCAGATCTTAGTATGATATACTTTGTAAATATTTTTTTTCATATTCTTATGTGAGGACAGTTTTTCTATTATTTAAGAATTTTTTAAAATTAGAGAAGGAAATTGTGGAGTGGTTAGTGATTATATATTTCTGATATCACGTATTTGTTTTCTTGTGATTGTAAATCAGCCAAATTTGTGAACATAACATTAAGTGAAACTTTAGAGATTAATTCCTGCTCTCTTTGTGAAATATTTTCCTGATAATATTTTCTACACAGAATAATAGGGTCACCATTCTGTTTCTTAGTATATCTTTATGGTTTTCTTATCTTTACAAAGTCAATTCATTATCCTCAGCTTTTATTTCCCCCTTACCAGCAGGAGAGTAGTCTCTTCATGTTCCTAGTTGTGTATTTTGAAATGTAATTATAGGTATATAGGATGGCTTCATCCTTTCCCTGGCCTATAGGTTTCTTTGATCTAATCATTGGACAGTGCGTGAATCTTACTTTGTTTTGCTGTTTCATAAATACTGCCTTTGATGACAGGGTTGTCCAACTAAGAGTGTGGATAGTGCACCCTCATTTGTCTCAAGGTAAGTAAATAATACTTCCTTATAGGTAGCAGCCACATACATCTCATACAAGTGTAATAAAATGATAGTACGCCATTATTTTTCATGATGGAAGCAGTTGGTGTCTTTCCTGTAGGTCAGAAGCACTCTCCACTGTGGCTTTGCTATAGTTTGAGAGGCCATTTCAGTAGGCATAAAATTACTTATTCAAGAGAACATTTTAAAGCAATATTATACAAATAATTCCTGTTTTAGAAATTAGGGGGTAGCTGTGGTTTAGAAATCAAAAGCAAACAGAGGAGAGCTATAGTTTCCACAATCATATTGAAAACATAGGATATTTGGCAAAACAGCCAAACAGCTTCAAGTCTTTTTATCTTGTGCCTAGTTAAATTCTGGATGAATAAAAACAGTTATATTAAAGCAGAAGAAAATATGACTGTTTACTTCCATAAACAACTTTTCTCTGCTTAAAATTAGTGAAGTGGAATATTATGATACTATTGTACCCTTTTAAAATGTTTTTGGGAAAGTTGTAAAACATTTGTTAAGATATTGGCGACTTCACTCTTCTGGATATAGGAGTGTTAAATAATAGAAGCTTCTTTGAAAGCAATTTTGTAGATTTTGAGACCCTTGGAAGTGTTTACTTTCCAGAGTCACAGTTGTTTTTTTACTCTGTTGTTTCACATTTGAAATCATTAATGATACAAAATATTTTGTTCCCAGATTATTGTTGCTACATTGTTTTTAGGAATGATCATTGTAATCAACATTTTCAATTATTAGTATATCTATATAAATATGTATGAATTATTACATATTCATAGGAATATTATATACCTGATTAAGATTTTAAAGAATAATCTTTATCAGACTATACTTAATAATACTAGTCAATAATTAGAAAAAATATGGTTCCAATATATACATACAGATAAAATTCTGAAGGTGGGATGATGTGGTAACCATTGTGGTATGGCTTCTAAATCTCCCTTTATAAGTGGTGGCACTAATCCTCCCAGTTGCTGGAAGTGTTGTATCTCTCCCAAGGTCTATTCCTCTCCCTGGAAGGTCATCCCACCTTCAGAGCTCCCTCTTGTAGCTTATCAGTGTTTTGCTCTCCCTCTGCTGAATTCTACTACCCTCACACTACACGGGTGTTCTTAAGAGTATTCTCTGTAAGCCTGCATGTAAATCTGAGTTTCTTGGGAATCTGACCTATCAGAGATTACAAGGGGTTTTCTGCTTTTTTCATATAATTTCTGCATTTTCTGTTAAAATCAGGATCAGAAACTATATAAGAGGGATACCTTGAAAAAATGAGAACTCTATTCTGTATGTGATAACCTGAGACCACATAGTATGAACTTCACCTCATTTCACATTATGTATTAAAACAGTATGAAAACACTTTCATCCAGCAGAAATGGTGTTTTTAAACATCAAAATATAAGATTTGCTATTTGTATTTCAGTGTAAAGAACTGGCCAAATCCAAGGCAGAAGTGGCCTGCATTGCAGTGTATGAAACAGACGTGTTTGTCGTAGGAACAGAGAGGGGTCGTGCTTTTGTCAACACCAGGAAGGATTTTCAGAAGGATTTTGTAAAATACTGTGAGTATTGTATTTTTATCTTTTGTATTTCATAAATATTAAATATAAATGAGTAACATAGCCCACTAAAGCTGAATGAGATATAGACAGAAAAGAGAATGCTTTAAATGAATCACTGAAATGATAAATATATAAAGGTAAATACTGAAGTGTAATAAAAATGGTAGATGTTTATTGTACTGTTCTTGGTGGAACACTTTGAAAAGGTAGAGAAATTTTGAACTGATTAAAATTTCATACCAGATAAGCAGATTTTTTATTTTCTTTATATTTGATGTGTTGAAAATGAGTCTTTCTCTGTGCATTAAGTAGGTGTAAGCATGTTGCACAGTAAAACAAATCTAATTGCCTTATGAAATCAACTTGTCAGAATTCTCAGTGAATTTTGTGATCATCGTATCAGGAGGCCATAACAATTGGTTATGTGGAACAAACCAAGTAGAGGTTCAAGGTAGGGCATTAATAGCTATGGCCTTTCACCATATATATCTTTATATTTTTATTTAACTTAAAATTATCCATAGATTTTTTATTAACTCAGTTTTACCAATATTTTTTTAAACATGGAAAGAATGAGGAAAATCTGGGAATTTTTATAGGCATAAAATACATATGTGTCTAAGATTCAAATTTAAATTTCCATTTCAAGGTAGATCCAATACATGATAAATTGAGCAGATGATGGGTGAGTAGATATAGTTCTCTTACCTCCTTTAAATGACAATTTTACATTTTATTTTCAGTCCTTAGAAACAAAGGAAACATATCCTCTCCCCTCCAAGATATGCCTTCCCTGCCCTTCTTCTATAACCTTCCAAGCTTTGTGGTAGTGATCTATTAAATTTATTTTCCCCATTATTATTTTGAGAAATTTTAAGCTCTGCATTATGTTTGTATCCTTCAGTTTGTACTAAATAGTGTTGTGTTGATTTATGTATATATTAACTGCCATCTGTCCCATAAGACTGTAATCCCACTGGCAGCTGTATTTATATTCCTGTTCACTATACTCCCTTGCTTTTGTAGATTTCCAGTGTTTAGAACTAAGCATTTAGGCGAATTGTCCTCAATTTCAAATTGTAGGCCCTGCTTATTACTATTCATAGTTTAGTTTTGATACCGTGGAGATAATACTTGGATATAACTCTTAAATATCTAATACTTGTTAGTTTTAAGTTATTTTGCAAATAAGTATCAGTAATAGTCCTCTGATCTAATCGGTAGGTTTATCAGTCAGTTTTAGAAATTCTTGGAGAGAAGTCTGAGTTCTCTAGGGCTTAGAAAAGCAATAGCCAATATAAATAATATGAGTCAGTCTTATAAAATCTTTAAGTTATGACTTTTTTTTTTTAAGATTTATTTATTTATGCAATTGAGAACTGGGGTATAGGCTAGAGGTGCGGGGAGTGAGAGCATTCACCACAGACAGACTGGGGAACAGAACAAGCAGATTGACTGAAACACACTGACAAGGGAAGCATTGGGTGTGGCAAGAGAGGTCTGCTTCTCTGTGTGGATCAACCCCCTGGCCAGCGTCAGGGATTGAACTCATGCTGCAGTGGCTGTGGATAGCTTCGTAATGTGTTGCTTAACCCACTGTGCCACCAGAGAGGCCCTGGTTATGACTATATTAAAAAGGAGAAACAAATGAATTTTAGTGGTTATAGATATATAGTTTTAAAGATTTATTGATGTATGCAGGAGCTGGGTTGTAGGCCACAGGGTGGGTGGGTGGGTGGGTGGGGTGTGTGTGTGTGAATTCACTAGGGATAGAGTGGGGAGCAGAATAGGCAGACCTATTGAAATACACTGCTGAGGGGAGCAGCGCTCGAGGTAGGAGGGGTCTGCTGCGCCATGTGGATCACCTCCCTAGCTGGGGATCTAACTTGTGCTGCAGTGGCTGCAGATAGCTTCAGAGTGCTGTGACATAACCCCTCGTGCCACCAGGGAGCCTCCTCTATTGGTTATATTTTAACCAGCTAGATCTGAAATGTGACCAACAACTACTCAGTATAAAAATAATGAAGAAGGTATCATATTTTTTTTTGGTACCAAGTCTTGAATCTGGGTGTATTAGGAGTTTAGAACATTTTTTTTTGGACTGGTCACTTTTCAAGTACTCAGTGGTTTCAGTTGTTCTTTTTTCCTTCTTTTTAAAGATTTATTTGTTTATGCATACAAGAACTGGGGTCTAAGCCAGAGGTGTGGGTAGTGAGAGGATTTATGGGGAGATGGGGTGCAGAAAAGCCAGATCTATGAAATACACTGATGAGGGGAGCAGCGGGCGAGACAGGAGAGGTCTCCTGTGCCATGTGGACCAGCTCCCTGGCTGAAGATGGAACTCATGCGACAGTGGCTGGTGATAGCTTGGTAGCTTGATAATGCTGAGACATAACTCCTTGCCTAGTGGGTATCATGTTGGACTTTGAAAGCCTAATATGTTTTTTGTGGTCATTATCTTCCCATATTTAATTTTGTACCTGATAAGTTACTCTTAAGCTATTCTTTTTTTCTCAAACTGCCAATAACTAATTTTTACTGTGTAGAATTTTTATAGTTACACTTATTTCAGAGGTGAACTTAAATCTTTAAGGTTTTGAAATCCCAAGTTTCCCCTTATACTTTTGCCATTCTGTCTTTATAACAAGGTATAAATATTAGAAGATAGGAAAAAGCATTCTTACAAAAGCCACTTATTGAGATAAGGGCTTTGGCCCTTTACATCATTAATTATTTTACAGGTGTTGAAGAAGAAGAAAAGGCTGCAGAAATGCATAAAATGAAATCTACAACCCAGGCGAATCGCATGAGTGTAGATGCTGTAGAGATTGAAACACTCAGAAAAACAGTTGAGGACTATTTCTGCTTTTGCTATGGTAAGGTTACACACTTAAATTTCCAGAATTTATATAATTGAGTTTTCTAAAGGTAGATTACATAATTGGTTTAACAGACAAAGAACACACTGTCAAGAAATTAAATGAATAAACTTCCAAATGTCGGGTAACATTAGGAGTGACCCTACTTTCTCTTTTCAGTTTGATGACACTGTGAAACAAATGTAACTATCGGAATGGTTCTTTGTTAAGAGCTGTTTTAGGTTCATGGCAAAATTAAGAAAGTACAAAGATTACCCCCATACTCCTGGCCCCTTCTTATACATAGCCTTCTCCACTATCAGCATCCCTCACCAGAGAACCTACATTGACACATAATCATAACCATAAGATAGCTGTTTTTTGAAATGTCAGAAGTTCCCCCAAAGCTACCTTTTATTAATCCATTCATGTGGTGAAAGCTCTTTTAAAGAAAATGGTCAAAGGGAGAATATATAGGTAGGAGATAAAATTCACCTCTGGTGGATGATGAGATTCCTGACCTTTGTGGAGGTGACTGCCTGTAACACACTATGTATAATGGTCCTCTTTCCCTTGGATAAATTCTAAGACCACCCATAATGAATGAATGGATATCTGAAACTGCAGATAGTACCGAATCCTGTACAGACTATATTTTTCTATATGTAATACCTATAATTTTGTTTAAGTTGTAGTTTAGGTACAGTAAGAGATCAATAACAGTAGAATAGAACGATATACCGTAATAAAACGTGAATGTGGTCTCACATTGTATAGTATTTGTGGATCATGGTTTACTGGATAAATGAGGCTGTGGATAAGGGGACACTGCTGTATACTCATTTGTGAATGAATATAGATTGTGTTTAATGCCGTTTCAATGAGAATATTAGCCTGGTATTTCATTATAGCAGCTTGATTGTCAGATTTCCATGTTCTGAGCTGAATTGTATATGAAAACATTTTTTTTTTTAAGATTTATTTTATTTATGCATCCAAGCACTGGGGTACAGGCCAGAGGTGTGGGGGTGGTGAGAGAATCCACCAAACAGAGCAGGATGCAGAACAGGCAGATTGACAGAAACACACTGCTGAGGGGAGCAGCAGGCGAGGCAGGAGAGGTCTGCTATGCCATATGGGTCTCCTCCCTGGCCGGGGGCAGGGATCAAACTTTGCTGCAGTGGCTGCGATTTGCTTCATAGTGTGTTGCTTAACCCACTGTACCACCAGGGCGGGCCCTGAAAACATTTTTATACCAGGTGGTACCACCAGAAAGAAGAGAAAAGTACAAGAAATGAGTCATTGCTTCTCCCTCTTGTTTAGGTTTTACGTATTGGGTCATTGGAAAAGTCAGGATGCATTTTTCTCTTTGAAAAACAGAAAAAGGTGTGTCATAACTTTTCCGATGACCGTGTGTGTGTGTGTTTACTTTTCATTTTTGCCCTTACATCCATTTCAGGTTTAGAAGTTCTGCTAATGTAGGTAAAGGGCCCTGTAGTATATCAAGTACTTTTGAGATCAGGTATTAACCACAAGCATAAATATCATTTGTAAAACTGTGATAAACTAATGATGGTTTTAGTTCTTCAATCATTCCATTTAGTTACATCATTTAATGATGTCTTTCTACCTTCCTTATCCAGGGAAAGCTTTAGGCAAATCAACAGTGGTACCTGTTCCATATGAGAAGATGCTACGAGATCAGTCAGCTGTGGTGGTACAGGGGCTTCCTGAAGGAGTTGCCTTTAAACACCCTGAAAACTATGACCTTGCAACTTTGAAATGGATTTTGGAGAATAAAGCAGGAATTTCATTTATTATTAAGAGGTGAAACACTTTTCCCTTGCTCATCAATAGTTTATTCATATAAAGTTGAAAGTTCAGCTTATTTTGATGTATGTTTTAAAATTATTTTTTACTGTGAAAGTTATTTAAATTTATGCTTTGCGACTAGTATTTTGTGTATTCATGTACAGTTTTTGTTTTGTTTTAATGTAGACCTTTCCTAGAGCCAAAGAAGCACCTGGGTAAGTAATTCCTCTTTTTACATGATAGCTGGATATGTTTTTAAATCTGTTTTTCCAAATTTAGTGCATTTAATAGTTTCTTGTTTACTTTGGGAATATGATAAAGAAATCTTCCAAGTAGGATGTTAACGTTGATACAGATAAATACGAGGTTTTTTTTTTTCCCTCTAGAGATTTACAAGATGCTACAAGAACTGGGATACAGACCAGAGGTGTGGGGGGTGAGAGGATTCATCAGAGACAGAGTGGGGAGCAGAATAGGCAGATTTACTGAAGCACACTGCTTGAGGGGGAGCAGTGGGGAGACAGTAGAGGTCTGCTGCGCCATGAGGGTTGGATTAGCTAGCTCCCTGGCTGGGGATTGAACTCATGATCCAGTGGCTGGTAATACGATAGCGCTGACTTTAACGCCTATGCCACCAGGGAGGCCCTGGCATGGCATTATTAGGCACAAGATTGGATGCGGAGAGGATACGTAGCTATGTTGTATACATGACCACTTTTGAATGCTGACAGATGATGGAGGTGATGAATCTATACAGTCATCACAACAAGAGAATTATATACTCAGATGTAGGAATGGTTAGGGAAAGTATTGTAGGACTTAATTGGAGGAAGGATTCTTTTCTCATGAGAAAATGGACATTTAAGAGGGGACCTCAGAAGAATGAGGAGCATTTCAACAGAACTTCCTTTTGAGAAAACTAGCTCTTCCACTTGAAGGGGAAAGTGATATTTTGAAGACTGATACCCTTTTGAATGAGGTTTGAGTCTAAAATGTCAATAATCAGTGTCATGGGCAACCTCCTAACCATGTAATGATGACAGGGTTAAATAGTGTATATATACCCAAATGTGAATACTTTCTGTTAAGTAACCTTTGTTTTATTTTCACTATGATGAAAAAAATTAATTTTTAAACTTTATTGAAGTGTACTTGGAATGCTATTTAACTCACCTGTGTATGTAATTCAGTAGCATTCAGAAAATTTACAGCTTAAAAAGTCTAAAAGTAGTTTTTACAGCCTCTGTCATAGTTCAATTTAAGATATTTTCTTTTTTTAATTTTTCTTTTACTTTATATTTTACGTCATTCTTTTTGTACAATGCATGCTTTCTCCTGTCAGGTGTAGTCCTACAAAAGTCCCACCACCAATTCACGTGCACCATCACCATAGTCCCTTTTGTGTAAGAACACATTCCCTCCTCTATTAATTACAACTTATATGTTAGTATCACCTTATTCTGTATGACTAGAATAATGGCATATTTCTGTATATGTTTCACTGATAAAAAATTAAAGGTAAGGTGCCAATAGGGAAGGGGATAAAAGCTGTTAGGTAAGATGGAATTACTCATTTTTGAAGTATTGGGAAAACCTAAATCTAATTTTTTTTTTTTTTTGGTATGTAGGTGGTCGTGTGATGGTAACAGATACTGAAAGGTCAATGCTATCTCCGGGTGGAAGGTAAATTATGCTTCATAAGTACTAATGAACTTCTACATCTAACTGAATTTTAGATTATTGAGATATTAAAATATTTCAAAGGTCCTCTCACACTTCTCCTCACAGTTTAAGATGTATTTGAATCATTTGGGGGTCTTATGATAAGACAGCTTTGACTTACTTCTGAACAGTAGTATTTACTGCATGAAATTGATGATTCTGGTCTGACGACCATGTTGTGAATAGAAGGCCTTACTCTAAGGTGAAATTTGAAAGTTAACATGTTACTCTGTTTTCTGTTTTTTCCAAAGATTTATTTATGCATACAAGAGCTGGGGTACAAGCCAGAGGTGTGGGGGTTGAGAGGATTCACCAGTGACCGAGTGGGGAATAGAACAGGCAGATTGACTGAAACAATGCTAAGGGGAACAGTGGGTGAGGCAAGAGAGGTCTGCCTCACCATATGGGTCCCCTCCCTGGCCAGCGGTGGGGATCGAACTCGTGCTGCAATGGCTGCAGTTTGCTCCATAGTGCTGTGCTTAACTCACTGCATCACCAGAAAGGCCCCTACTCTATTTTTTTGTTAAACTTGCTCCTAAAAGCTTGATTGAAATTAAAAAAGTAAAGTCAGGTGACAAGTCATCTTAATGCAAGAAATAAATACGTCATTTTAAAAGTGGAGTGACTTTTGCATTCAGCTAGGTCAGCTGAGTGATTTTATATGTCAAGATCCAGTGCATTTGCTATATATTTGAGAAGTCCTCATCAGCACATAGCTTCATCAGGACTTATTTCCCTTTCAGTTGTGGCCCCATCAAAGTGAAAACTGAACCCACAGAAGATTCTGGTATGTGCTACCGCTTTTAGACTCCATTTGATATTTGAGTAATGAAGTTTTTAATTTAGAGGGTTGTATTATTTGATTCATTATTAATTATTGAGAAGCAGAGCAAATTTATTCTGATGGTCACATTAGTTGATGTTAATCATATACTAAAACCCAAAAGGGAAAAAAAACGAATCCAAAAAGATTACTTATTTGATAAATGGTAGCTAGATGTTCATTGCTAGTTACATGCTTGTGGACAAAATTTATTGTGTTTTTTTAAAAATTTTTTATTTTTAGTTCTGCAGGAATAATAAAATATTGTCAGCTAGTGTAAAATGTCAGCTAGTTCTTCAAAAATCACTAACATTTTCCTACTCTCCTTTTCCTTTGCACCCTCATTTTTTTTTTTTATTCTCTAAGGAAACTCTTTGGTATTTAATTCCTTATGTTTAAATGTCATGGTTTTACTGTTAGTGCACATAAGGTTTTCTTGGGATTACTTCATTAAGATATAATTTATTCTATAGAATTCAACTTTTCTAAGTATAAAATTCAGTAAAGATCAGTAAACATGTAAATTTGAAGGTAACGGACATCACCACATTCTAATTTTAGAATATTCCCATCACCTCAGGTGAAACCTGTTGCCCATTTGCATTTACTCCCTGTTCCCACCACTGATCTGCCTTTCAGGTTTTATAAATAAGTGTTACCTGGCTATTTCATTATAAGTGGAATCATACAATTCCTTTCTGCTTCTTTTGCTCTGCATCATATTATGAGAGTCATCTTCAGAAAGTTATAGCATGTATAAGTAGTTCATATCTGAATATTATTGCATTTTACAGGTTCATATTAAGTTTTCTTTACATATTCCATTTGGTGGACATTTGAGTTGTTTCCACTTTTGGGCTGTTTTGAATAACAAGCTGTAAACATCCACATATGCGGCTCTGTGTGGAAACACACTGTCTTCATTTCTTTTTTTTTTTAAGATTTATTTATTAATGCATACAAGCACTGGGGTACAGGCCAGCGGTGCGGGGTGGTAAGAGAATCCACCAGAGAGCAGGGAGCAGAACAGGCAGATGGACTGAAATCCACTGCTGAGGGGAGCAGCGGGCCAGGCAGGAGAGGTCTGCCTGTGCCACGTGGGTCACCTCCCCAGCCGGCAGCAGGGATCGAACTCGTGCTGCAATGGCTATGGTTCACCTCATAGTGCGCCTGGTTCACCTCATAGTGCGCAGCTCAACCACTGCACCACCAGGGCGGGCCCCATTGTCTTCATTTCTTACAAGTAGATTCTTAGAAGTAAATTTCTGGTTTTATGGTAACTATTGCTTACCTTTTAAGCTACCATCAAACTTTTCCAAGTGGTGGCACTATACATTATGTTCTTTTGAGCAGTCTGTGATGGTTTCAGTTTCTCCATAACTTGGTCAACAGTTGCTTATTGTCTTTTTTGATAGTAACAATACTAGTGGGTTGAGGCAGTATCTCATTGTGGATTTTCCTCTTTTGTGTTCTTTCCTCACTTTTTTCTTTTAAATAGACTTTTTAAAGATTTATTTACTTATGCATACAAGAACTGGGGTTACAGGCCAGAGGTGTGTGGGGGGGTGAGAGGATTCACCAGAGACAGTGGGGAACAGAACAGGTGGATAGAGTGAAATACACTGCTGAGGGGAGCAGCGGATGAGGCAGGAGAGGTCTGCTGTGCCATGTGGGTCACCTCCCTGGCCAGGGATTGAACTTGTGCTGCAGTGGCTGCTGATGGCTTCAAAGCGCTGCAGCTTAACCCCTTGTACCATCAAGGATGCCCTAAATAAATCTTTTTAAAGCATTTCAAGGTTCACAGCTAAAATAGAATGTAAGTACAGCATTGACACATGCAAGTATTATAATATGGATTGCTAAATTGGAGAAAAATTGTGTGTCAGATAAGATTGTAATGTTACCTTTTGAAATGTTGCAGTCAAAAAATCAGCGTGTATGGTATAAAGAACTTTTTCCTATTGATACTTGACTAAGTTGCCAACTTGATGTCCTATCACTTTGTTTTTTTAAGATTTTATTTATGCATACAAGAGCTGAGGATAGGCCAGAGGCAAAGGATTCACCAGAGACAGAGGGGTACAGAACAGGCAGTTCTACTGAATTACACTGCTGAAGGGAGCAGAGGGCAAGGCAGGAGAGGTCTGCTATGCAATGTGCGTCCCCTCCCTGACAGGATTGAACTTGTGGTGTGTGACTGCAGAAGCCCCACAGTGTGGTGCTCAATCCCTTGCACCACTAGGGAGGCCCAGAGGTCCTGTCACCCTTTATCTACTTTTTTACAGTCAAGGATATTGTCTTCCATTACCATAATATAACTGTTAAAGATGTAAATTAACTTACTCCTGTCTAATTTCTTCTTTTTTTAAATATAAATTCTTTTTTTAGTTTGTTTATTTGTGCATACAAGAACTGGGTACAGGCCAGAGGTGAGGAGGGTGAGAGGATTCAACAGAGACAGAGTGGGGAACAGAACAGGAACAAGACAGAACAGAACAGGAAGATCCACTGAAATGTACTGCTTAGGGGAGCAGCGGGCGAGGCAGGAGAGGTCTGCTGCACCATGTGGGTCACCTCTCTGTCAGGGGATCAAACTTGTGCTACAGTGGCAGCGGATGCTTCATAGTGCAGTGCTTAACCCCTTGTGCCACCAGGGAAGCCCCACTCCTGTTTAATTTCTGAAGTCATTTCCAAGTTTTCCTAATTGTTTTCATTAATTACTTCTTGAATCCAGAATTGCTCCTTAGTCTCTCCTTGCCTATGACCTTGATACTTTTGAATAATCATCTGAGATTCCCTCATGATTAAAGTCACTTAATGCATTTTAGTGCAGATATAACATTGATGCTGTGTTCTTTCATTTCATCAGTTGGCAGATGATTTCTACTTCACCCTATAGTGATTATATCTTATTTATGTGAACAATATGCAGGGAATATGTTTTCAGCAAGAATTTACTAAGAAATTTAAGAATCTTAAGTTTTTAAATTAAAATATAATTATTGTTCAGTAGATAGAAAGTGTACATACTTCTGTAACCTAACACATCAAGATACAGACCAATAACCCTGCTTTTGTCCCATATTTATTTCCTGGAGTTAGCTATTTATTTACTGGAATTTTCTTTTCTTTTTTTTTTTTCACTTTAACTTTATTGAGGTATAATTTACATTGCTTGAGTTCCAATTTAGATTTCTTTCCTCTGATTTTAGCTCTCTGCAAGTGGATTTGTACAATATGTGCTCTTATGTCTCACCATAAAGTTCTATGCCAAGTTAGTAAATAATCCCAGAGTATTAGTAGTGGTTAAAACTTTGTCTTGGTTGAAGTATCGATGATCTTTGCCCTTCTGCTACCTAGCAAAGTTTTGTCTTTTTAGAGTCTTTAAAAAATACATATGCATTACTCTGCATTCCTAGGAGGGCAGAGGAATTTCCCTATACGATTTAACAGACTGTCCCGAAGTATAGTTAAGTAATTTCATTTGCTTTTATAGGTATTTCTCTGGAAATGGCAGCTGTAACAGTAAAGGAAGAATCAGAAGATCCTGATTACTATCAATATAATATTCAAGGTAAGACTGTTCTGTACAGTTTTTCTTTTTAAAAGTTACTGAAATTTTGCTCTTTTGCCAGAATTCCTTATGTACTGTTTTATTGATTGGTCTTTTATTAACATGTTTATTTATTAAGTCATCACTGGAATAAAGTATATTTAAAAAATTTATCAGTAAAATGAATTAAACAATTTATGGGGAAATGTAAATTAGCCATTAATGTCAAAAGGACAAACAAAAGCGGCACAAAAATTTAGTATACAGTTCAATTCCACTTTCTAGTGCTATTTGCAAGGCATTAGATGTCTTCTGAAATTTTGATAGTATTATTTGTACAATAAAAATAAATGTATGAGCATTATCATTATCTTAAAAGTCTGTGAAAGGTAAGGCAGTTAATGTAGCTATTATCATTTCATGTGTTTTTGCTTGGTTATCAAATGAATTAAAGGTTATAATTTTACTTTTATGCATTAATGTATTCTCAATTTAGAAGACTATATTTTATAGTAAGTTAATTATTTTTTTCCACTATGATGATTGTATTTTTTATTAACTGAAAAAGATCACCCCTCCACTTGATGTCACAATTTCTGAAGACGCATTTGGGTTAACTCAATAGATCTAAGCAAATGTGGACTTAATCTGTTGTTAATCAATGTTGACAAAAGTCTATTCCTGATATTACTGTAGTGCTCTTGCATTAGGCAAGAGTTTCAAACTTAGTATTAAAATAAACCCAACTACTCATGAAAGGAAAAAGTAAGTTCAATATTTGTTATGTGTTCAGAAACAAGAAGGGCTAACCACAGTAAAAGACACTTAAAATCTTAGGATATCTTTGAAGGGCTTGTATATTATCTGGCTAATGGTACAAATCTCATCAGTGTGATAGGAGCCTTGCTTATAAGCATTTATTATACTTTCCATTAAAAAAAAACAACACATTGTAAATTTGGAAAAGTATAAACAAAAGGAAGATAAATTACATTCGTATTGCTGTTAACATTGTATTGCTTTCAGTTATCTTGTGTAGTTTTTTTGTCACTTTAATTTTTTATTAAGTTTAATTTTTTAGGTGCTTAATGTGCATTAAATGTTTAAAGTACAAAATATGGTTTATTTCATGTATATCTATAAAACCATCTTCACTGCAGTCAAGAAAATGAAATTTCTGTGACACCCTCCCCCCGCCCCCAGATTTTCACATGTCCCTTTGTAATTCACTGCCCTTCCCAACCAATCACTGATTTGTTTCCTATCATTGTACAAATGGAATCATCATAGAGTATGTACTGTTTTTCTTGGGGTGAGGTGCATTACTGCAGTAATGCATTACTGCATTACTGTCTACATAATTTTTTGAAAAATTCATGCATAAGTTTTGAGTATATCAGTAGCTAATTCCATTTTATTACTGAGTATTTTTCCATTGTATAGATGTACTACAATTTTATTATTCCTTTATCTGTTGGTGGATATTTTGGTAGTTTCCACTTGGGGCTATTAGAAATAAAACTACTATGAACATTTATGTATAAATTTTTGTGTGGAAATAAGCCTTCATTTCTCTTAAGTAGATTCCTAGAAATGGAATAGCTGGGATATATGGTAGGTATTTAACTTTGTAAGAAACTGAGAATGCACATTTTACATTTCCATCAGCAATGTGCCATAGTTCTAGTTGCTCCATATCATGCTAACACTTGTATAGCCAGTCTTGATGGGTTGCTTTTGTTGTTTTATTTAGCTACTTTGTTGGGTGTCTTATGATACCTCATTTTGGTTTTAATTTGCATTTGTCAAATGGATTTATTTAAAAACATAAACCTTTATCAGTTCACAGCATTATGAAAGTCATAGGAATAATTCTGGTTTTGTAATTATATGAATGGTTACATACATCTCTTAAACCCTGATGTAGTACTGTTCATGAATTTCATGCATCACTTTTGGACGTTTTATTGATTGTGAAATTGGGAAATGATGTGACTTAAAAGTTGAAATAATTCTGAGGGCTTCTAATTAAAAAGTTAAAAATTTCAAAAATAGACTTTATAGCAGATCTTTATATACTGATCTGTGTGCCTAATGTGATATAAATTGTTTAATAAAATACTCTGTTTTACACATACTTAATTTGTAAAGTGGAAAAAAAAGTTTGTCTTCATATTTTTAGCATCATTGTTATCAGGCATGAAGCTTTTTTGCTCCCATTTGAGGTTGGGAATATGAAGCTATTTTACTTATTTTTTTAAGATTTATTTTATTTATGTATACAAGAACTGGGGTGTAGACCAGGGGTGTGGAGGGTGAGAGGACTCACCAGAGACATCCACTGCATGTAGGTCAGCTCTCTGGCCAGGGATCGAACTAATGCTGCAGAGGCTGGTGCTAGCTTTAGCTTGATAGCCTGAGACTTTAATCCCTGTACTACCAGGCATGCCACAGAAGTATGAGTGATTTAGGGTGATGCCAGACTAATAAGAATTGAGTAGAAAGATTGCCTGAAATGATAACGTTTTCAGTGCATTTGAAAAAGATGGAATCTAGACAGTTTAGTTTCTGACAAGCTTGAAACACAGTGAAATTTGGATTTTTCTCTTAGTTGAGTTTTAATTTGATGAAGTCCAGTTTCTAGATTTTTTTTCATTGTAGGGATTATGGTTAAGTATCATAGGTAACAAATCCTTCCCTATTCAAAGTCACAAAGATTTTGTTTGTTTTACAAAAATTATACTTTCACATCTGATAGATCTAGACCTAATTTATTTGTATGTGTAAGATAATTAAGTTCAGACTTAAATATGTAAATAGCCAGTTTTTCTAGCACCATTTGTTAAAAGACTGTTCTTTTTCCATTGTATTACATTTATCTTTGTCACCTTCTCAAGTATATTTTATTACACTGATCTCTTTCCTTTTGCCAAAATTACATCTGGTAGTTTATAGCATCTTGAAATGAGAGTGATGAGAGTGCTCAAGTGTGTGTGGTGTGTTTTTTTTTTTTTTAAATTACCTTCCCTATTTTAGCTCCGTGTGTGTGTATATGTATTGTGTTAAGGTTGTTTGATAGAGAGCTTCCGGTCTGCTAAGATCTTTTGGATCGTTGGGTCTTTTTACTCTAACTTCCTCTCAGCTCAGAATGTTTGCTTCTCTTTGTAGCTAGCATGCTCTTAGAGCTGTAGTTGGACTCAGCGCATTCAAGTCATGGCACAATTTCCTTTGTAGTTTTTTTTGTTGTTTATGCATACAAGCACTGGGATAGAGGCCAGAGGTGTGGGTAGTGATAGGGTCCACCAGAGACTGAGTAGGGAACAGAACAGGCAGATTAACTGAAATACATTGCTGAGGGGAGCAGCTGAGATGTCTGCCACGTCATGTGGGTCCCCTCCCTGGCCGGCGGCAGGAATTAAACTCATGCTTCAGTGGCTGCGGTTTGCCTCACAGTGTGTTGCTTAACCCTCTGCAACACCAGGGAAGCCCTTCTTTGTAGTTTTAACCTTCTCCCTAGAAGATTGGCTTAGCACATCTTAACAAACTCTTTGAATTCTTTGGGTTTTTTTTTAAGATTTATTTATTTATACATACAAGAGCTGGGGTACAGGCCAGAGGCGTGTGAAGTGAGAGGATTCACTAGACAGAGTGGGGAGCAGAACAGGCAGACTGAAACACAATGGTGAGGACAGTAGTAGCAGGTGAGGCAGGAGAGGTCTGCTGCACCACGTGGGTCCCCTCCCTGGCTGGCAGCAGGGATCAAGCTTGTGCTGCAGTGGCTCCGGTTTGCTTCATAGTGCTTTGCTTAACCCACTGCACCACCAGGGTGGCCCCTAACTCTTTGAATTCTTGCCTTGTTGTAGTGCTTTACTTTGGGGGAAAGAACTTGCCACACTTGCAAAAAGTCTGCAGATTTTAGGGACGTTCTCCTTGCATAAATTGCAGTTGAAGAATTTTTTTTTAAAAGATTTATTTACTTACTTAAACAAAGAGCTGGGGTACAGGCCAGAGATGTGGAGAGTGAGAGGATTCACCAGAGACAAGAGTGGCGAGCAGAACGGGTGGATAGACTAAAATACACTGCTGAGGGGGGGCAGCAGGCAGGACAGGAGTGGTCTGCTTCACCATGTGGGTCACTTCCCTGGTGGGGGTTTAACTTGTGCTGCAGTGGCTGCCAGTAGCTTCATAATGTTGCTGCTTAACTCCTTGGGCCACCAGGGAGAACTTATTTTGTATAATTTCACTTACTTGAACTTTTTAAAGTTTTTTGATAGAGGCTTTAGGTCTGCTAACCCTTGCTGGTATTTCTGTCTACCTGTTGAATAATTTGCTCCTAAATTCTCCTTTTTTCTCTATCACTTGAGTTAACCATTTTCTTGAAATTGAGATTGTTCTTCCTAATGACGATTTTATACTTTCATTGCATATATATTCCCACAGAAGTATCTTCAGTTGTATAGCCAGACATAGTACATTCTGTGCAGTCTTCTCAGTTTTTAAGCTTGACACAAAGAGTGACATTGTATATGCTGGTTGTGTATATGTTCTTGTATGCCACTCTTCCAGTGTAAGTTTTTAAAGATTAACCTACTTTGTCACGTGTAGATTTAATAGTACTGTAGTAGGTACATTGTGTGCTTATACTATAGTTCATACTTTACATAAGAAAAAAAATACTTGGGGGCCTCCCTGGTGGCGCAGTGGGTTAAGCGGCACACTATGAAGCAAACTGCAGCCACTGCGGCGCGAGTTCGATCCCTGCTGCCGGCCAGGCGGGGGACCTGCATGGCGCAGCAGACCTCCCCTGCTGTGCCCGCTGCTCTCCTCGGCAGTGTACTTCAGTTGATCTGCCTGTTCTGCTCCCCACTCTCTGTGGTGAATCCTCTCGTCCCCCCCCCCACACACCTCTGGCCTGTACCCCAGTGCTTGTATGCATAAATAAATAAATCTTAAAAAAAAAGAAAAAAAATACTTGGGGCCTCCCTGGTGGCGCAGTGGGTTGAACGCTGCACTGTGAAGCATCGGCAGCCACAGCAGCGCAAGTTTGATCCCCGGCCAGGGAGGGAACCCACATGGCGCAGCAGACCTCTCCTGCCTTGCCTGCTGCTCCCCTCAGCAGTGTATTTCAGTTGATCTGCCTGTTCTGTTCCCCACTCTGTCTCTGGTGAATCCTTTCACCTCCTGCACCTCTGGCCTGTATTCCTGCTCTTGTATGATAAATAAATGAATCTTTTTTTAAAAAAGAGTACTTGTTTTCTTCCAAAAGTTTTGGTATTGCAAAATAAGGTTGACTATCTCTGTCCATATGTCCCTTCCTCTATGACAGTGATACTCAGACGTGAGTGAGTTGGGACTCTTAATTTTCACAATGACTGGTAGATAATAACAATTTGAGAGTGAGGATAAAGTATGCTGCCTATCTTATGGTCAATAAAATCCAAATATGTGTTCTTAAAATATATAGTTGGAATTAAATAGTATATATAAATTTTGAAAGCAGTGTTCTTTAAAAGGTATGCAGAGCAGATATTAACCAAAACAAATGTGAGCCCCAAAAAGGAAAAGGTAACAGAGACAAAGAATAAAACTACATATGTATGTGTATGTATGTATGTATGTATATTAGTATATGTAAATAAACTAACTTGATAACAACAGTAAAGATTAACCTACAGATTAACCTATATATTCATTTGTACATACTAACAATATAGCCTTAAAGTAGAAATAGAGTTGATACAAGTATGGTAAATTTATGGGTCTACATTCTTGTAGGAGAATTTACACATGCCTGTGAGTAACTTAATACATCAAGCTGATGAATACTGAAAAATGTTAGAATTTATGAACTCAACAGTTTTATAAATGCAAGCTAACTTTTATGTAGAATTTTATACCCAGCAAATAAGTGTTTATTTACAAGGCATGTTTCTTTACAAAAACTGACTTACATGTTGATAGATAATCTTAATAAATTCTCCAAACACAGTATAATTAAATTTTAAATCAGCAATAAACAATTTTAAATGGAAATCCTAAGAAATATACTGTAATTGACTTAAAGAGGACCTCATTTTTAAATATTTAGAACAATACATTATTGAGAATGCCACATAACTAGACTTATAAGAAGGAAAGCAGCTGAAGTACTCAGTAATACCCTTAATATAATTTTAATTGTATATTTTTACTCAGAATCATAGGATTAGGGAGCAGTGCATCTGACTTTGTGTTTGTCTCTTTAATTTAGCATCTTTCTGAAGAGATTCTAAATACCAACAATTCCTATATTTTCTTTGAAATTGTTTTCTTAGATGTATGTCCTTTGTTTATAATGTACAGTTTGATGCCTCTGTGAACTTCCTTGTATATTAACAAGAATTTTCAAAAGTCTTAGGATATTTTCCAAATAATATTAAGAGATAGAGAAGTGGTTTGTATTCATAGTAATATAACACATGGTTTCATGTTGGTAAAACACTGTTTTGTTTCCTATTTTAAATCTATTACTTTCATCATTAAAAACTTGGTAATTCATGTGAATGTGTCACCAAAATCTTTATAGCATTGTGGAGTTGACTATCCCAGTGTAGTTTACCTGTTAATAATTGAAAAGAACCATGTTGTATTAAATTTTGCTGCTTTCATGGATTAGCAGGAAAGACAGAATGTAAATTAATAACTGTTAGTTTGTCATGTTTCTATTTCAGTGGAGATTCAAAATTACTGGTAACTTTCTTGATTAGAGAATTTAATGAAGATACAGTAATTTGAGTCTGCATTTTTCTTCAGTATGATATTAAGGAATATTTAAGGAAGGAGCAATCAGCTTAAATTTGCACTTAAGGTCTATATGAAGTAGAAGTAGCAGTTTGCTATTGTGATATTTGTTCTTTTAATATCCACCATTTGTCTACATCATTCCCATTCAGTTCATGTCTAGTCATTTTCAGAATTTCTTTTGACTCTATACATGAATTTTTCTCACTACACCTTTTCCATTCACTAAGACCATATATTGGCACCACTCATTTTGTCTTTTTTTTTTTTTTTAATTTTGCCCTTTTTGTTCATGAAAAGGCTGTCTTATTCATATCTCTCACCCAAATTTGTTTGCTAAAGTGACCCAAAATACATTTTTGGGATTACTTTTGAAGTACTATCTTTGTATTCCAAAGCAGGCCCTTCTGAAACTGATGCTGTTGATGACAAACTCCCCCTTTCGAAGTCTTTGCAAGGTATACCTTTTTCACTTCCATTTTCCCACATGCTGTTCTTATTTAATGTTTCCTTATATTGGACAGACTGTTTTAGTATTTGTATCTGTATTATTTTCTAAATGGAAAAGGAAAAAAATGTATTGGCCTTTTTTTTTTTTAACATATAAATGAACTTCACAAACAACAATTTTTCAAAACCAATTTTCCCTTTTGTGAATCTAGTAATGAATCTCGAAATGGGTACATGACACACTTTCATATTTAAGGTAAAGTACACATTTATACCTTATATGAGAACAGTCAGAAGTAAGGCTATTATTGTCTAGTTTGTAATGTAAAAATAAGGTCATGTTGATAACTTAGTTGTTAGAAAGATTGTAAAATATCACTTGTAAATCCCTGAGTATATCAATTGAATACCTTTTGGGGAATTTTTGTGTAGTGTTCCCTAACTTGATGATCATAAGCTATGTTTGTATGGCTTTGCCTTCTATCTGTTCTAGCTTGGAGCGCATAAGATTTAATTGCCTTACTTTTAATATAAATGTAATTGTTCATTTCATGGTTAAAAAAAACCCAAAGGACATCGAATCATTGTTTACATGTACTCGTCATTTTATGAAGGATAGAACAACCATCTTAGCTGTTCTTATTCTTTACCCAGCCTATCCATTTGAGTATTGACCTCTTCTCCCTTGTCTCTCATTCCTTTGACCTTATATGTTTTTCTGTTTACTGTAATGTCAAAGAGCCTAATGTTCCTTGTAGTTCAAAAGTCAAAGTTAGAGGAAGACAGAGAAAAGGAACTGTGTGTTGAGAACCCATATTAAGAAGTTAATTGAAGAATAATTCATGGCTGTAGATTTATAGATTTATGTAGTGTTTTGAACTCAGGTGAGTTTTCATTTTTATAATATGAAGTAAGTGGAAAAGAATCCCAAGACAGTTAAGGCATCAGTAGCTTAAACATTGAAAACCAAAAATATTTCTCCATAGTGTGGTACTTGTAAATTTAAAATACTAGACACTGAATGTCAGTTCTTGAAACTGTACTAAATGCTCTTTAAAAATTGAGGTAAAATTTATTTAAAACCTATGTCTGGGAAGTTGTATCTCTAGTATATTTTTTAAATCTAGTTAATCAATGGCAAAATAGCTTTGATTTTGCTTCTGTTCTCCTTATAATTGTTATTCATAAGTATATATTTTTATTTATACACCAGAGCAGTAATCTTTACCCTTCTCTGTGTTAAGTAACTTAGACATTTATGAATAGATTATGAATCTTCTGGGGCTGATTGGGCACTTAACCCTAAGTGGCTCGCTAGTGTTTTAACTTCTTTTCTATTTATTAGTAAAACTTCTGCTCTGGTAGGGTGAGCCTGTTTAACTTGTGATGCCTAACCTGATACATTGCTTTATGTTCCAGTTTTTAGAAGCAGGCAGATTATATTACCTGAATTAAAATGCTTTTGAGACTAAAGGTAGTATCTTGAATTTTAACTTTCGAGTTTCCTTTAAGCACTACTTTAAATAATGGGGATTGAGTTTCTGTAAGATTCCACCATAGTAAAACTGGAAAGCAGGAAACATGTCGCAACAAAACATGAACTTGTTTATCGACTCTTTTAATAGAGTCAATGAGCAAAGGAAGAACTGATTTTTTTTTTTAATGTGTTTCCATCATTAACAGATGAGCATGGTACTTAGAAAACAGTCATTCTATTACTCAAGTTCCAACATCTAACAGTAATTATTTTGTGAAGTTACAGTAACTAATATTAAATCCCCAAATACAGGTTTACTCTATATTTTCAAACTTTCTTTTTTAGCTTGTAAATACAAGCGTTATGTGTTTTTCTGAATTAGGTCATATTGTTTGAGTTAACTGCTAAGGAGAAAAGAATCAGTTTGTATATAGTCTATTTTTAAGTTGTTATAATTGTTACCTAGTTTCTTTTAGTGCAAGTTTTTATTGGTTTATTTTATGTAGTTTATTTTCTTTTTAGGAAGCCATCAGTCTTCAGAGGGCAATGAAGGAACAGAAATGGAAGTACCAGCAGAAGGTTAGAAATAAAGGGATTTTTATTGTTTCATTCCATAGTATATAAAATATTCTTCTTAATATAAAGATGATGGTTTTTGGTATACCTACTTAGTCAACAATTACTTTTAAACTCTAAAATATACCTGTTTTTACCATACTAATAAAGCATATAGGGATGAAACTTATATGGTAAGTAACGCTTCACGATCCAATGCTGCCTTTTTATCTCTGGTTATCTTGTGCTATATTAAAAAATTTTTAAAGAAATAATGGCTTCAATATTTTATAATTGAAGTAGTATTGTCTCTGTTCATGTTTCATTTTTATACATACTGTTTAATGATTTTACACATATTGTTTAAAAGTAGCATAGTAGAATGAATGCAATACTAATAAAATAGATATTTCCTTTCTATAATTTTATTCCTACAACGGTAACATGATATGTGTTGCCACCCATTCTCTTTTGATTTTAGGATTGAATGCATATTTAATTGTGGTACAGCTTTTTAGATTTTGATATTGCAATTTTTTAGATATCGCAACTGTATATTAAACTGTAACCTTGCAGTGTGACTTCCTATTTTTAAGTGGTTTATATAGTTCCAAAATAATTTTTCTAGATTTTTCCCTAGAAAAAACGAATGGTAAGGTAACTAATTCTTGTTTTAAATTACTTCTCTCATCAGTGGTCGTGTTGTGCCCTTTTTTCTAAGAAAAAAAGGGAGTCTGAGTTTTTATTCCTGATGTTTACACTTTTTTATTTTATTTAAAAAATTATTAATTTGGTTTTAGACCCTCTTTGACTGGAGGGCGATCTTAAAGTCCTTAAATGTTGGCTGATCTTTTCCAAATTTGCTTTTAGAATTGTGGTTCCTAACTGGAATACATTTCTTTAGAATACCAAGATGCTTGCTTTAAATGTTATTTCACATTTCTTTTTGAGACCTTTTTATAGAAAATAGGGTGAATGACCTTTTTTATGACTAATGTGTAGAGAAAATATTTTCTCTAACAAAAGCCTCTGTTTTGGTTAGGCGGTAAACAATGAAACTTTTATATAAGACATGCATAGTACAACAGTAAATCAGGCAATATAAATCGCTTCAGGTTTCCAATTCTTTCGGTAAATATTAGGCTTTGAAATACTTTAATTTTATGTAAATGTTTATTGTCACAATACAGTGCTAATAGAGGTGAATTGAACTTTAATTCTAGTCTTTATTTCTTTACTAACAAGTAAACACAGTCTTTGACCAATCAATTAATCCCTCAGCCTTTGCAAAATGAAAAGAGAGTTGATGAAGATACTCTCTAGCTTCTAACACTAACATTCTGATGTACATTTGTTTTGTGTAGTAACATAAATATTAATAAGATACATTTTTCAAGTTTGTTGCATGTAAAGAAAGGTAGATTATAGCCCTCTGTACAGTTATAGCCATTATCTTGCTATGAAGAGCCCCATATGAAAAAACTGTGGTTTAATTTACCAGTGTAAACCACTGCTAGAATTCTTGGGAGAAATTTCAAATAAAATAGAAAGTCTTTGTTTTTATCCTATTATTTTCTAATTACAGCAGGAAAATGTGACTTCATTACTTATTCCTCTAAAAATATGAGTTTTTTGAGACCATTAATGCAGGTAACTTGTTTTTTTCTAATAGTTTTCCAGTTTTAAATTTTGTTTTATCCCTATTTACAATGGAAAGGATCAGATAATTTAATAAATATGAGATGATTAAAAATGACAGTAAAATTTATGGTAGGCTGCTATTGGAGTATGAAATCAGTAAAATGTTGGAACATACAGAAAGTGCTTTATAATGAATGTCATTTTAGAATTTTATTTTTTTCAAGATTCTACTCAACATGTCCCTTCAGAAACAAGTGAGGACCCTGAAGTTGAGGTGACTATTGAAGGTTAGTCATCTAAAAGCCTTGATTCCAAAAGTTTACTTCTGGTCATAAAAATGTCACATTCACATTTCTAAGTATGCATTTCATTCATTTTTAAAGGAAACTTGTGAAAAAATGGAGGCATTTATGTGTATGTGTGACCAAAGAAGCCCCCTTCCCAGCATCGCACCCAGTGCTTTGGGAGTTTTACACCAAAAGCTAGCCATGAAGTGAGTGGTGCCCCACAGGTGGACCAAGCTACACTTTGTATCATTGGGAATCAAAAATTAAAAACTGAAATCTATGACCAGACTCAGTGCACATCCCCCCAAAACAAAACAAAAATCCGTATTTTATAACCTGCTACTAGGTTGAGAGAAATATAATGCTAATTAGTACTGAAATCCCTGCTGTATGTGTTAGTAAATACAGGAGAAAGGCTTGATAGTTCAGTCAGTTCTTAGAGTGTTTCCCCTTTGCTGTACTATTACAGGCTAACATAATACAGGCTTTTTTAATCTCCCCATAAAAATTGTTTTGAAGCAGTAGCTACAATTATATTCTAATCTCTCTGCAGCTAAAGTTCAACCCTTGTTTTTTCTTTAGATTATGTGTGAATGCAGATGAACCAATATATCCAGTATGTCCTTATTTATTAGAGGTTCAGCTAATTTGATTATTAGTGGCTTTACTTTTCATTTTAAATAATGATTAAATATTACTAGTTTTTCTTTTAGTGTCACACAATCTCCCTCCTCCCCCCCCAAAGTAATTTTCTCCAGGGGTAAAATAGTGAAACTATATGATAAATTGAGCTGTGCAAAGTTTCGTTTATACCTACCTTGCTCTAATGTCCCTATCAGTTTATTTTGTAGACAATTAAAAATAATCTATCCATACATGTACTTAGTTTTGTAAAGATACATCTTTTTAGTATTCAACATTATGAACACTTAAAATATCACATTTCTGATTGCATTTTTCCATTACCTCACATTTGGTGATTTCCTTTTTTAAGTGCTGCTGCATAACCTTTCTTGATTGGATTGCTCTCTCTTCTCTGTTATCTCTCTTAATAACCTGTCTCCTGCTGGTGTCACTGGGTTTATAGTGTTTTTGGCTACTTGAGACTACTGAAATGTTTGTCTTCATTGCTTCTAAAATGTAAATTGATTGGCAGCTTCCACCTAATATGGGAATCTTTGTCATACTTTGTGTTTTTATTTATCACTAATAGAATTTTACTAACCTAGTAGCAATTTTGAATTATTTGTAGTCTAGCATTAAGTAAGTGAATTTTATTGCTTTCTAGTTAGAACTGTCATTAACTTCCAGAGGAGAAAATCTTAAGAGTGTTTAGTAAATACTATAAACACTCAGAACTTTGTCCTCTCTGTAAAGATAAGAAAAATAAATGATCATTAAAATTTCTAGGATAACTCTTAAATGGAACTGATAACCCAAGTTGATTGATCAAATCTTAAAGTTGATAAAAGCTGCATTAAAATTATTTGGAAAGTAAATGCTTGTTTTTACAGCATAAGACCTTTAAGGAGATAGTAAGGTAAACAAAGCATTCATGAATGTGAAATGTGTGGCCCTTTCAGTTTATTCTTTCTATAAATAAGTAATAGTGCCACAGGCTTGATTTTTTTTTTTTTTTCAATCCAGATTTATCAGCAACAATAGAATTTTGCTGCTTCTTTATATTCAGAAGACAAGTAAAATGACAGGCTTATAAAGTAATTACAGACTAGCATTTTCTATGACATGTATGTTCGTGAATGATCTCTATATCAACCTTCATTAAATTGCTTGTCATTTTTTATCCATACATTAAGGAAGGTAATTTTATGTCTGTGATACTAACAAGGATGATCAAGTGAGAACTTTCACATCTATTTGAAGTATGTTGTATTTTTTTTCTGGAAAGATAATTGCAGAATGGCAGAAAAAAGTTAAATATTTATGTTAGAAGATTTTGGTATGTCCTAATAGAAAAAAAATAGAGGCCTTGAAATAGTGGGTTTTGTTTGACTTTTATTTAAATGAACTAAAAAGAGACCCATAATATGGTTAGTGAGGGAGATAGGTTTAAAAGTTTATCTGGAGTACCAGTTAGTTTTGTTTAGGAAACTATTTTGTGCTTGGAAGAAAATAAAATGTTCCTGCCTGCCTAGGAATGACTAGAATGATTATTTTCAGTTGTTGATGTTTCTGCACTTTCCAAATAGTTTATGGGGGGCGGGGGAGGACTTGTCATCAAGTAAGTCGTGAGATTTTCACATTAACCATAATTTATTCATACGAAGAGTTTGAGGGGCTTATCTTTGTAGATGCAGAGATGTTAGCCCTGCAGGGTATGTTCCTTTCTTACTATATTTTTTTGTGGGCATCTCAGTACTTAAAGTCAGTGATACGTGTATAAAACTTAGGTGAGTCAGGTTGGAATAATATGACTGTGTATACCTTAGTTTCATAAACATCCATGACTACATTTTGGGTAAAATCAGTCTTGCCAGATCTTTTATAAGTGCATATCTTTGATAAGTGCGAGAAAAATCTTACCTCTGAATCGTTAAGAGGCCTATATGAGTGTGCTGATATCAGGAAGATTTTTGCTTTGAAGGAGGTTTCTTTATCATGAAATTATCTTTTAGCATCTTCTTTCCTCAATCTGAGTCATACCATGTTCATTCTGCTGTGGCTCTCCCCTGTTAATTACTTAGCTTTTCTCTTTAAATGGATTTATTTAAAAATTAATTTTGTGTATCCCTAAGTAAATCTTTGAAAACTTTTAAGTTTTTTCTCATAAACATTGAAAAATTATACATAAATATTTCAACACAGGAATGCAGTTCCACATATAGTTGGTTCACATTACCATACACGGCACATGGACTACAGTTTGGATAACACTGATTTAGAGCTTCAGTAGTTGGATTACCTGTCATCCTCTGGTGGTATCCTTTTTTGTGAAGTTCATGCATCGGACTTTGGTAAATATTTGGCTGCTGCATACAATTAAGGGCTACAGTTCTGATATGTTCACTTACTCATTCTACAGATAAACAGGCACTTTATATGTGCTGATGGTACTAAGAATTCAGGAGTGACAAGATGGGCAAGTTCATTGGAGGGTTTTAAACAGAAGAGCAACTGATCTGTCCTTCACTTTAAAGAAATAAGACTGCTGTGTTGAGAAAGACTGAACAAAGTGGAAGCAAGGAAGTCAATTTAGAAAGGCCTTTGCGATTACCAGGGCAGGGAAGAAGGTGCTAGAGCAAAGCGTTAAGAGTAGTGATAAGAAGTAATTGAATTCTGTACATGTTCTGAAGAGAGAGCTTTATAGGTTCTATGGGCGTGTTTTGGGCATGTCCTGAAGATAGTCTCTTTGTAATTGTTTAATTATTCTGTTCAACTTACTAATTATGTTTATGTTATTGGAGAGGTCATAGAATCTATGTAACAGGTAGGCTGGTACTGAAAAATTCCATTTTTAGTTTTATAGCTACAAAAGAGTCGCTTAATGAACATCCAAATGTTTATGTAAAAATTAAGAGTTTTAGATCAACGAGGAGAAGGTGCCATTGGTGAATTTGTGATGATTAAGGTAATTAATGGATCAAACTCAATGTAATTTCCAAAGGATTTAATGAATAGCTGTCAGGTTGTACAACAAAACATACCAATTTGATTGTTTAAAATAAGAGAATCAGAAAAGTTGATTCATATACTGTTGGTTCATTCCCCAATGAGAAAATAGTAATACATTTTAGTTCTGAAGTCTATAGAATCTGTATAAGTATTTGTAAATGTTTTGCAAAAAAGGAAAATGGATTTTCTAAATACAAATTTTGAGTTAGGGATTATTGGCTGCCCCCTTTTCAAGGGGTGGTCTGTGTTTCACTTAGTGGTAGTGTAAATATTATGTATTCCTGAGTAGCGTTTTTGGCACAGTAATATGTTTTTTTGTTTGTTTTTGTTTTTTTCAAAGATTTATTTATCATACAAGAGCTGGGGTACAGGCCAGAGTCACGGGAGGTGAGAGGATTCACCAGAGACAGAGTGGGGAGCAGAACAGGTAGACTGAAACACACTGCTGAGGGGAGCAGCAGGCGAAGCAGGAGAGGTCTACTACACTATGTGGGTCTCCTCCCTGGCCAGAGGCAGGGATCGAACTTGTGCTACAGAGGCTGTAGTTTGCTTCATAGTGCGTTGCTTAACCCACTGTGCCACCCGGGAGGCCCAGTAAAATGTTTTGAAATTTATTTTTTAAGCCTTCAGTTTTGATGATGTAAACATTTTTACTTTGGGCGTGAAGTATTTTGAAATAATGTCTTTACACAAAAGTAGTTTATGTTGAACCACCATGACAATTAAAATAACGGTGTCATCAGGTGGGCCTCATTGTTAAAGGTAAACTCTTGGAGTTTTATTTGATATTTTCTGCTACAGAGAAAGTGTCTTGAGGCCAAGAGTAACATTATTTCGTATTTTCTCAAAATCAATTGCAGATTTTTGTAGCAAAGAGAAGAAAATTGAAGGTGTGCTTATTAATAACATTTATAGCTATGTTGTGATTTACTCCATGTTTCAGGGAACTATCTAGTCATGGTTAGTTAATAAAGATGAAATGAATTAATCGTGATAGAATGCGTGGTGCCATTTTATTTATCCTAAGTATGTTCTGAATATTGATATATTCATCTCTCTGTTCACATTTGAATTGAACGCCATTATTTTTCACAGGGAGATACTACTTTTCAATATTTTTCAACTTTGTTAAATGGCTTGTCAAGTACTTTCCTATATTTTCTTTTTTCTGCTTATGGTCAATGGAGCCAATTTTATGAACTATATAATACTGTTAAACTCTTTGTATTCTAAAAAATAATTTTGACTGCATGGAGAGGACGTCTTAACAGTAAAGGAAAGCTAACCTGCCCTCTTGCCTTGGCTTTACTTTCAAACATTGTACGTTATAAAGGAGATTTATATAATAGGTTATTGCTATTCTTCATTGCTGTTGTATAACTATGTCTTTATTTCATACTGATAACTCAATTTTCATTTTATATAGAATTCAGTAATCAAACAGTTTAAATGATGATCTGTAGACTGCATCAACCTATAGGGAAGATATTTTTACTTTCATTGTAATGTTTCTGAAGAAATACTCAACATAATAATATTATTATTATTATTGAGAAATACTCAATATAATATTAAACATAATGTTTTGACAATATTAATAGGTAAAATTAGTATATTCTCTTTCACCCTTTGGAAACTAGTACAAAAATACACAAGACTTCTAACAATCTATTTTGTAGTTTGTGATTTTTAAATTATTTTATATCATATACTTGAAGGGAGAGGTTGAACCTGGGTCTGTACTGTGGCATTCAATTCATCAGATTTTTTTATAGTGTAAATTGTTTATATAATAATGCTTTTATGAAATAGTATTCCCTAAAATAGCATTCTTGCCTTTCCTAGCACATAAATGGATCCTAATGTGAATTTATTTGGTATCGATGACTTGGTATTTCTCCTATTGGCTAGTACAGTTAGTAATTTCAGGTTCCCAGATATCAGTTGCCCTCATATTCACAGTTAGTGACCCAGGGCAATATTATCTGATTATTTTCTCTGGTGACATGGTAGAATGAGATCTGAGTATTTAGATTTCATTCACATTCTCCCTTGATTAACATATAAAGTGCTTCTTATACAAGGTAACATTGTATACTAGGCTGAATTTTGAATTCTTATTTGAGAGGTATAACCTATTGGTTTAGTAAAAAGTATTATATTCCAAATCTAATGTCAGTTGCACTATCTAGTGCTATGACATGGTTAAGTTTCATGCTGTTCTCTGATCCTGTAGAGCTCTAAAATGAGAATGAGAAGTGTACCTGTCTGAAAGGATACTTCTATTTGAATGGTATATTTTGTTACTGTAGTTACTTTCCCCTATACCATGTATTTTTTAGTATAGATGTTTTAAAACTTTATTTTCAACAATTTACAGTTGGTTTTCTTAGTAGCATGCCTCCTGACATTTTCCAAAGATTTTAAGACACTTCAGATGATAGTGATAGCTTTTTCTGACTTGATCAAAACTCTGAATCTGGCATTAGGCATATACAGTAGAGTTGAAGATATATCCACTAAGAAATAAGCATTGAACTCTTAACCATAAACATCAAATAGTCTATATTCTGTACTTAAATTTCTGATTGCTCATTTCTGTCTACATAGGTTTTACATTGACTGAAGCAGCATCTGTTTCACAAATAACGTAGCCCTTTCTCTGAAACAATAAGTTCTATATTTGTTAAAGGTATTTTGACAGTTTTCCAGCCTCTCTTGTGTATGTTTGAATTTTGTATAAGTTTAAGTCTTTTTTTATTCAAGCTTTATTTTCTCCCCCTGTGTATTTGTAATTTTAGGCAACTCTCCATTTTAACCTTTGTCTTGAAAGACCTAGAAGATAATTCTAGGGAGCTTTATGAGAGGAGGAGACATATGTAAGGATGCAGTTCACATTAAGCAAGATAAAACAAATGAGGAAAATAAGGAATATTTGTCTGAACACTTCCCCAAAGAAGTAAAGCTACAAATGTGATTGGGGAGAAAAATGCTAAAAATGACAATGCAGAAATTATCATTCATAGTCCAAGCAGCTTTAAAGCTTCGCACATCTTTTGGAAGTTGAGAATTTAACAGGTGGTAACTGTAACTCATTTAGGGTGTTCCTCCAGTGATGACAGTTTTTTGTTTTTTTTTCCCCAAGATGATGATTATTCTCCACCTACCAAGAGACCAAAGAGCAATGAACCACCCCAGCCACCAGTCACGGAACCTCCCAATGCTGGGAAACGGAAAGTGAGGGAGTTTAACTTTGGTGAGTTTTCATTTAAGTATAGGCCTGTTTTCCTGAACTCTTTCTGTTACTCATAAAAATTACTGAGAAACTCTGTTGCTGCATTATAACCCAGTCTTTCAAAACATAAGAATGATTTGGAGTAACCTTACATACATGATTAAAGGTTGTTGGTTTACCAAAACACAGGACATTATACCTTTTGATGTCACTTTGAGTGGGACTTTAAATCAGTGTTACTGACTTAGTAATTCCATTTTCCTTAGCTTTAAAACGGCTTTATTTAAGATGTTGATATCTTTGATTTTTCATGCTAACCTAACTAAACCCTAGTAGATGATGTATTTATTACCCTTATGAGGAAACTAATTGGTAGCAGGTTATGATTCTAATTTTCAGTAAGTAGAATGTTAAAACTTACATACACTTTTTAATCAGTATTTTAATATTTTAACCTAGATATGTTTTTAACCTTAAATAATTTCCTTTTTTTGTGTCCATTTTATGTACTGTCCAACTGGACTGGTGTTTTCTGACCTCCTACTTTGCAGAAATGACCAGATAAAAAGAGATACTCATTGTGAAGTGTTTAAAAAATAAACTTTAAATACCTCCGTTCTAGAACTCACAAAAAAGGGGAAAGTTCTTTTTTTTTTTCTTTTTTTTTTCTTTTTTTTTTTCTTTTTTTTTTCTTTTTTTTTTTCTTAAGATTTATTTATTTATGCATACAAGCACTGGAGTACAGGCCAGAGGCGTGGGGGGTGTGTGTGAGAGGATTCACCACAGAGAGCGGGGAGCAGAACAGGCAGATCAACAGAAGTACACTGCTGAGGGGAGCAGTGGGCACAGCAGGAGAGGTCTGCCGCGCCACGTGGGTCCCCTCCCTGGCCGGCGGCAGGGATCGAACTCGTGCTGCAGTGGCTGCGGTCTGCTTCATAGTGTGTTGCTTAACCCACTGCGCCACCAGGGAGGCCCAAAAGGGGAAAGTTCTTACGAAAGCAGAAAATTACATAGACTGAGATGGACTATAAAAACTAGCCTGTATTCTGTAGAAAAGAAGTCAAGTATTGTTTTACATTAAAAACATACTAGTGCCATTAAACAAAGATTTATTACTGAGATAGAACTGTCAATTTTCAGAGAAATGGAATGCTCGAATTACTGATCTACGTAAACAAGTCGAAGAATTGTTTGAAAGAAAATATGGTATGTCTGTTTTCATTATCTTTTTAATCATTGAGCATGCAACATGAACAACTCTTGTTCTACCCCTAAATTTCACCTTACTTGTATACCTGTCCTTTTAAAACTGAACAGTGTCTGTCCATATATTAGAAACTTTGTATCTAGATTACTGCAAACTTTAGAAGGAGTTTTCTTTAATTATGAATTAGCATTTCTTTTAAACTTACAGCATACATCTTTGGCAAGTTTGTTCATTATAAACGAAGTTGGGTTCTTGGGTCTTTAATTGAAGGTTCTATTCTTAAATATAGTCTTTCTTAATGTTCTGTGTTAAATCTAGTCTAGTATTCATCTAGATGCCCTTATTTTCTCTATTCTTGACAGATTTTAAAATTGGATCTCTCATTTTACTCTTCTACCCCTGGCCACCATTATATAGTGACCAAAGAAATAGACAATTTATCACCACATGGAGTATATGAAATATCTTTTTTTTTTTAGTTTGGAAGACTACTTCCTAATTGACTGGCAGTTTTGTAAAATTGTTTAACACTGAATTTTAAGTTGAAATATAATTCCTATAAAAAATATATATATTTATTTATGCATATAAGAACTGGGATACAGGTCAGAGGGGTGAGAGGATTTACAAGAGACAGAGTGGGGAACAGAACAGGCAGATCCACTGAAATACACTGCTGAGGAGAGCAGTGGGTGAGACAGGAGAGGACTGCTGTGCCATGTGGGTCAGCTCCCTGGCCAGGGGTTTAACTCTTGCTGCAGTGACTGCTGACAGCTTCATAGTGCTAGGATTTAACCCCTTGTGCCACCAGGGAGGCCCAGTAAAAAATAAATCTTTAAAAAAGAAAATCAACAAAATTTCTAGACATTATGTCCTTCTATACTAAAAGACTGCATTTCAAATGGAGATTTAGACTAGATGGCATTGTCTAAATTTCATTTCTATTATTCCACCTAAATCATCATACTTCAATACCCAGTGATATGTACCGTCCCCTATTATTTAGAAAAACTAACTTTTTAATAGAATAAAATAAAGTCCACTCATAACTGACTTTTAAGACTCAGTGCTTTCCGACTTTTTGCTTACTATCGCGTTATTTTATTCTTAGGTAAATAAATCAGAATTGTGACAGCTCAGAAAAACTTTCCCTTTTTTTAAAGAAACTAACATTTAAGTTTTTAAAATAGTTTTTTTCATTAACTGGTGTATAAATTAGTATTAACTTAGTGTGTCTTTCCAATTCATATATGACTCACATTTCAATAAAAGGCCATGTTAAAAAAAAGCCACACATAAACATTTGCAGATTTAGTAGTGCTGTACTTTTTTTTTTTGGCTGTGGTTTCTCTTGACTCAATATTAATAAAAGTAATTGTCATTAAGTTATAAAAGTTAGAGAGCAATGCTTCTTCGATTGTTACCATTTTCTGCAAAGAATAACATTTATGTTAATGAGATTTTTCCCTTTTCTTTTTATCCATAAAGCTCAAGCTATAAAAGCCAAAGGTCCTGTGACGATCCCATACCCTCTTTTCCAGTCACATGTTGAAGATCTTTATGTAGAAGGACTTCCCGAAGGAATTCCTTTTAGAAGACCATCTACGTATGGGATTCCTCGCCTTGAGAGGATACTGCTTGCAAAGGAAAGGATTCGTTTTGTAATTAAGAAGTAAGACTCTTGAACTTTTATCTTTGTTGTCCTTTTTTTGATTAGTGCACCTTTTTATATTGCTCATCAATATTCACTACTAGGACTATACTTAAGTTTGAGGTGTTATGTCTATTTTATATTTTACTTTTTTATTAAGTCTTTTTAAAACTATTTTTGATGACTTGAGTAGTAAAGAAGTCCTAGTAGTTGTTACTTTTTTAGCCAGGTAAATATTTAATGCTTTTCCTCATTTTTCAGACATGAACTTCTGAATTCAACACGTGAAGACTTACAGCTTGATAAACCAGCTTCAGGAGGTAGGTTTAATCAGAACTTTATGTACAAACAACATATGATACCAGAACATACTCCAGCACTCTGCAGGAATTAATTTACTTTTTCTTAGTACTAAACTAAAGGAACTGTGTTTTATTTTTTGAGATGTAAAATTTATTATCTGGAATGATGTGTTCAACACTTTATTGTCTAAAGTCTACTTTTATCACTTGAATAATCACTGATTATTATACCCATGCTATAAAACGATGACTTTGTGTATACAGCCATCAGTATCATCACTTTGTTTGTTAGATGTGTGATTTGTTTTTCATGCTTATTTTTACTCAGGAGTGTGAACTAGGGTCAGGATATAAAATAGGATATTAACCATTAATAGTTGGTATAATGGAAGGATTGCCAACATTATTCTATCCACATATATATCATTGCAGAAATTGCCTGCTAGTTGTTTTTGAGTGAGCTGAGTTATATATACTGTTTCCAGCTTTAATTATGAGTGTTTGGTGTGCTATTGTGCATGACTGTGAAATTACAAATTTTTGTTTTGCCATTGTTTCCTTCTTAAATGTTTTATTTAGTGTCAGTACTGTTTTAATAATCTGAAATATTACATATATTTTTCATTAGAACAAAATAATTCTGCTTTTTTAGTAGTCATAATATATAATAAGCTAATTTACTATTACCAAATTAATAAATTAGTGTTTGTTTCTTCTACAGTAAAGGAAGAGTGGTATGCCCGAATCACTAAATTACGAAAGATGGTAGATCAGCTATTTTGCAAAAAATTTGGTAAGTGCAGTTTCTTCCCAGTTAAAAGTATATTATGGCATAATTTTTCCTAATTTTGCTTTCAGAAAGTAAATAAAGTTACTATAACTCATCTTCAGTTTTTGGGGTTTTTTTTAAAGATTTATTTATGTGTACAAGAACTGAGGTACAGGACAGAGGTGCGAAGGGTGAGAAGATTCACCAGAGACAGTGGGGAGCAGAACAGGCAGATCCACTGAAATACACCGCTGAAGGGAGCAGCGGGCAAGGCAGGGGAGGTCTGCTGTACCATGTGGGTTCCCTCCCTGGCAGGGACCAAACTCGTGCTGCAGTGACTGCAAATGCCTCATAGTATGGTGCTTAACCCCTTGCGTCATCAGGGAGGCCCCAATTTTATTTTTTACTATATATATTTTTATGAAAGTTTTAAGCCCTATAGAGGGGGGAAAGAATAGCATGTTAAACTTACCAAAGTACTCTTTACTGAGTAATTGTTTTGTATAGTGCAGGTTATGAGGCATAGGGCACTTCTTGATTTCTCAATGCTTTTCATCTTCAGATCCTTTAACAGTGTTTAGTGTGCTGTTCTGGAGTCTTAAGTGCTACCGGGAAGGTTATTAGAAAATGCAACAAGATCCATGCTTTTGCATCTTGCTTGTGCCTGCTCTGCATGTATCTCTTTAAAATACATAGGTTTGGTTTATCACATCATCTTTTGTTATAAAAAGTCACTTTTCCTTGCTTTATCCTACTTCTCAGCAACATTCAGCATAGTTGTTTTCATATTTTTGGCATAATAGTTTTACTATTTCAAACTTTTTATGAGAAATTTGAAAACACTGATCCTTAACTGCGTCTTGGGCTTCTTCCTAGCTCATTGGCTATTTTCATTCTCTTGATGGGCACCTCCCTTTAGTTTAGTTTTAAGTTGTAGAGTGCTGGTTTGCAGCTCTGCCTTCTTTCTATTTTCTTACTATGCTTTCTCCAGCTTAAAGCTTAAAAATTTATATATATCCTGGTGGCTTTCAAATTTAAATTTCTAGCCCTGAAAACTTCCCTGACCACTAGAACTTTGTATTTACTCATCTTTTTGATACCTCTCATACTTGACATGACCAAACTAGAATCTTTGATTTTTCCCTTTCCAACATGTTAATTCTTAATCTACCCATTTGTCCAAACCAAAATCCTGGGGATTACCCTTGACTTCTTTATTTTACATAGCTGCCTGCTGATTCGACATACTCAGTTGAGACCCTTTTCCTCCATCCTCCCTCCCACTTGCCACCTCACCTTCTTTCTTCTAATGTCAAAGCCCCCTTGGTACTATTGTACTTAATTTTTAAAAAAGATTTATTTATTTATGCATACAAGAACTGGGGTACAGGCCAGAGGTGTGAGGTTGTGAGGATTCACCAGAGACACAGTGGGGAATTGACTGAAATAAACTACTGAAGGGAGTAGTGGGTGAGGCAGGAGAGGTCTGCTGTGCCATGTGGGTCAACTCCCTGGCTGGGAATCAAACTCCCCTGTCTTGCCCACTGCTCCCCTTAAGCAGTGTATTTCAGTAAATCCACTTGTTTTCCTCTCCCCACTATGGGTCTGGTGAATCCTCTCACCCCGGAACCTCAGGCCTATACCCCAGTTCCTCTACACGCACGCACGTGCGCGCACACACACACACATTCTGTCATTAAATTTGTGGTAAAAGGATAGAATTGGACTTTTGGTGATAAACAATATAGTATAAACATGATGATTTTTAATGACTAGTCTTGAAATTTACATGTTAAAAGCAGTGTTACTTAAGTAAATTAAAAAAAAAATTCCTCTACATGTTCTTTTTCCCTCCCTTTAGAGAGTATTTGTAGTAGTATTACAAGGCAGATCATAGGCATGCTGTCACTTTTTTCATTCAGTGTGCATCCATATAGTGTTTACATTTCTTTCTTACATACTCATAGAACTGTCTTATACCTGACAAAACTAACAACTTTGTAATCCAGTTTTTGATTCTGTTTCATCATCTCAAAAGTACCTTTAAAGCTTTTTGTCTTGGATTTAAATAGGGTTCCTATGTCAACTTAGATGTTAATAAATAAAGGTAAGTCAGGTTACCTTTATTGTAAACAGTTCTGTGTAGTTATTTCCCATTTCAAATATTCTTTTTAGAAAGTTATTTCCATTTAAAATGGTACGCTCATGGTTAAAGGGGTAAAGAACATAATTTTTGTTGCGATACAGATGACAGTATAACTTGAAATAAGTGGGTGGGAAACAATAAAAAAATTACTAAACTCATTAACTTAGTTGAAGAGAGCTGCCTCAAATGTTTGGAAAAGTACCACATGTGTTCTTCATTGCCTATTATACTTCATTTCTTTGTGAAGATACTGAAAAAAAAATTATAAGCTCTTAGAGCTATTAAGATAATCTTAAATCTTAGACTCTGGAAATATAAATCCATGAAAAATTACCTCTTGATCATGGGTCATTTATACTTGCATTTTTGCTGTATTGCGTCTTAGATTAATAGTATTTATGTTTCCAGAATATTGCTTATTAAAGTAATTCATGTGTACCTCGCTTTGGATTTTGCTAAAGTATGATTTGAACAGAAATTTAGTCTCCTGAATTGCTTTTGTTTTGTAAAGCCGAAGCCTTGGGGAGCACTGAAGCCAAGGCTGTCCCTTACCAGAAGTTTGAAGCACATCCTAATGATCTCTACGTGGAAGGATTACCAGAAAACATTCCTTTTAGAAGTCCCTCGTGGTATGGAATCCCAAGGCTGGAAAAAATCATTCAAGTGGGCAATCGAATTAAGTTTGTTATTAAAAGGTAGGCTTATTGTCTGCAAAAACAAACTCGTTGTGGTCCTTAAGGAATTTTTAAAATTTCATTATTTTTTCTTCCTCTCAGTATGGACTTAGTCTCCATACTTAACATTAAAATGTTATATTTAAATTCATTTGTATTAGTACCAGATACATCTGCAAAATTGGGTCCAACAAGAGCCCTGTCCTTGGGAGACTTACTTCAGAGATAAGTGTAATAAATCATAAATTGAGTGATTTCGGTGAGAAAAGAAGAAAAAGGAGAGATGAGGCCTTAAATAAAAGAAATAATATAACTAACTAGTCTATCTGTATTTTCATAGTTTCACCATTCTGTGTGGAATGAGTTATGTCTATACAATCAGTGGAGTAGTTTGAAGATTTTAATACTGATTACTCTTAACATCATTTGGATTTGTATGTATACTAGAAAGTTTTTAACTGCAAATGAGAATCATTTGTAATGAGTGGAAGGCTGTTAAGGTGTTCGCAAATGCTGTTACTAATATCAACCATATTTTTACAGACCAGAACTTCTGACTCACAGTACTACTGAGGTTACTCAGCCAAGAACGAACACGCCCGGTAAGATAGTTGTGAATTCCTTTCAAGATGCTTAGATTGGTGTTTTTTAAGCTTTTAAAACTTTTAAAGTGATGAGACTTATCTTTCGTTCCTTTCCCCCAAAAACATTCTGTGGAAGCAGCTCGGCATAGGCACTGATTTATTTATGAATGTGATTGCAAGCAGTTTTGGGATAACTAAAGCATTTAGACTAATGCTGTCTAATAGAAATTTAGTACATTACAAATGCAAGCCATGTCATTTAAATTTTCTAGTAGCAAAATCTTTTTAAACCTGTATTTTAATAAACAAGATATTTTTATTTCACATATTTATGTTTTTTATTTGAAAATCTGGTTTGTGTTGTATAGTGCATTTCAGTTCAACTAGCCCCATTTTGAGTGTGTAGTTGCCATATGGCTAACATGGATCATGCAGATTTAGATCTTAACTTTTATTAGCACAGATCTTGTTTTTAAGTTGTTGGTTTAATTCCTGAAACTATACTGCCATGACAGCCTGATGGAAAATAACTAGGAAGTCTCAGTCTTAGTTGTATGATTTTATTTTCTTCATTTAAATCAGAAGTTTGCCTTTATTTTTCCCCCATCTTTTTGTTTACCACTATATAATGTCAGAAAAAGTGTCTACAACTTGTAACTCTTCTACAGCCATAGGAGCTTAGGTAGCAGGAGCCAGTGGGTGTTTGTGAATTATGTAGTTAAGGCCTTATGATTCTTATGAGTACTAGGGTGAACTGGTGAATTAGATGGTACTATTGTCCTAAAATACTTAGCCTTCAGCTCTTAAATATAACTAGAGTTAACTGGTGAAGGTGCTGCTAAATAGATTTTAGAATTTTTTTGTGTGAATTACGGCATGAAAATTGACTGAGTAATAGTATACTAAAGAAACAGAGTGATCCTGTGTGGAAATCCTGCAGGCAATAAGATATATTCAGTGCTTAGGTCTTAGGTTGGTCATCAAAATCAACATAGCATGCTTTCGATTGAGGCCAATAAAATAATAGTAATGATTTGAAGATTGCAGATGACATTGACTTTGCTAAGGAAAGGAATGAAAGACAAATACTTCCAAAGATAGAGCTTTAACAAGTTTCAGTGTGGACACGATGAATAATTATATATGAGTCTTCATTTCACAAGATGACCTCAGTTTCAAGGCTGTACTAAATGTAATAGTGACTGCAAACTAAGAAGACTAAATATTAACATTGAGAGAATATGCAGACATAATAGAAGTTATTCTAACAATTGACTGATACCATTTTCTGCAGTATTTGATCTGTCTTCATAAATAGTTAAAAGGCCTGTTACCAAAAAAAGAATCCTGATTCTCTGAATCATTAGCAGTACTTCTCATCTATCATTCATGAAAGACAAGGGGAAAAATTAAAAGGCCGTCATTCTTAATTCCAGCAAAATGTTAATTGTTGGAAACAGGTATTGGTTTTTTGCTGGACCAACTCCCAGTCATAACACTGTATGACAAAAGAATTTTGTTAGTCATTGCCCTCAGAGAAACTTCTTTAATTCTTAGCATGCATGTTTTAGGAAACAGTTACATACTTGTAAATAAAAGTTTTTTTAAAAGATTTATTTATGTATACAAGAACTGGGGTACAGGCCAGAGCTGTGAGGGGTGAGAGTATCCACCAGAGACAGAGTGGGGAGCAGAACAGGTAGATCTACTGAAATACACTGCCCAGGGGAGCAGCGGGCAAGCCAGGAGAGGTCTGCTGTGCCATGTGGGTCACCTCCCTGGCTGGCGGCAGGGATCGAACTAGTGCTGCAGTGACTGCAGTTTGCTTCATAGTGTGTTGCTTAACTCACTGTGCTGCCAGGGAGGCCTCAACAGTTATATACTTAAACACACTGTGGGTACACTTTAATAAAGGGATACTTGTCACATTGGTAAAGAGGTATTTGTCACATGAGAAAAGTGTGGAAATCGGGTTATTGGACATTGAAGTATAAGCATTGATTCGATTATGGGGATGCACAGAGTTTCCACTGTGTGGGAGTAGCAAATACCAGAGAAGGAATTACATGGTCAGGCAGAAGTGACACTGAGCTCCAGGTTAACAGAAGCACTTTTCCTGGGCCTCCCTGGTAGCACAGTAGGTTAAGCAACACACAGCCACTACAGCACGAGTTCGATCCCTGCTGCCGGCCAGTGGGGGGACCCACATGGCACAGCAGACCTCTCCTGCCTTGCCCGCTGCTCCCCTCAGCAGTGGACTTCCACTGATCTGCCTGTTCTGTTCCCTGCTCTCTGTGGTGAATCCTCTCACCCCCCCCCCATACCTCTGGCCTGTACCCCAGTGCTTGTATGCATAAATAAATA
>JAGFMF010011925.1:2449926-2480629 GCA_019455555.1 Galemys pyrenaicus
GTGTGCTTCTGTTGATCTGCCTGTTCTGCTCCCCGCTCTCTGTGGTGAATCCTCTCACCCCCCTACACCTCTGGCCTGTGCCCCAGTGCTTGTATGCATGAATAAATAAATCTTTAAAAAAGAAAAAATTAAAAAAAGACACAAAAGCCTTTGTTTTTAAAACAAATGGAATGAAAAATATCACTGAATTGCAAATCTTAAGCTAATACAATGTTCTATACCAGTTATATCTCAATTTTTTTTTTAAAAAAAGCATCCCTGGAGAGAATGGCGTCCAGTTTAATTTTATGTAGCTCCAATGAAGATCATTGTTAATGAGTTTTACTTTTGCTTCCTAGTCAAAGAAGATTGGAATGTCAGAATTACCAAACTACGGAAACAAGTGGAGGAGATTTTTAATTTGAAATTTGGTAAGTAAAATATACTGATTGTGTCTTAATTATAAACATAAGTGAAAGGCACTCTTCAGAGTGAATTAGAACAATCCATGACTTGAAAGAGAGATTATCCCAGGAAATGGGTTTCAGTTTATTTTTGCAACTAGTTACACTATTTAAACCAAGCAAGTTGATTTATTTCTCTTGGATTCAGTTTTCTCTTATGTCAAAATGGGAGAGGAAGGGAGGAGTCGGGATCATTCTCAGTTCCACTGTCTGTACTGCTCATCTGGCTAACACTGAATGGCAAATAGGTTTCATCATTTGTTTCAACTTAGATTTGTTGACAGCGGTTTCCTGGAGCGCTGTCTTGAGAAGGATTCTGAGGAGATTCAGCAAGAGTGTTTCAGTTGATTGGGTGTGTCTATCATGGAGAAGGAAGTAAGGAGTGGGAGTGATAGCAGCATTCCCGGGGCTTTTCCATTTGTCATTGTAATACCTGATGTTGACATTTGTGTCCTGTGTCAGGAATCTTAAAAACTCAGCCTCTGATCTCTTTAACTTGAATTCTACTTAGATGCATCATCCGCAACTTTTATATTTTAAACAGCAAGCTTGAATCTAGATGACAGCATAAAGGCTGGGTAGGTGCCATTTCAGTGGAAATGGCCAGAGTAGAAATAATTTTGACTAATATCCTTTTGATTTGAAGTGTTAAAATGTTTTTCTTTATTTAAGTACTTATTTCTTAGACTTTTCACAATAAGCAAAATGCCTTCAACATTAATATTTCTAGATTATAGGGAACTTGGGCATATGACATATTTGAGAATGCAGAAAAAATAGAAGAATGTAAAGTCTTACCTTCCACAAGTTATGTTCTTTTACACTTGCAGCTCAAGCTCTTGGACTCACAGAAGCAGTAAAAGTACCATATCCTGTGTTTGAATCAAATCCTGAGTTCCTTTATGTAGAAGGCTTGCCAGAAGGAATTCCCTTTCGAAGTCCTACCTGGTTTGGAATTCCACGACTTGAAAGGATTGTCCGTGGAAGTAATAAAATCAAGTTTGTTGTGAAAAAGTAAGTCCTATTTGCCAGTATAGTCCTTTCTGAAACTAAGGATAGATTTATTTTCTCATTTAAATATTTTTTTAAAGATTTATTTATTTATGCATACAAGCACTGGAGTACAGGCCAGAGGTGTGGGGTGGTGAGAGGATTCACCACAGAGAGCGGGGAGCAGAACAGGCAGATCAACAGAAGCACACTGCTGAGGGGAGCAGCGGGCACAGCAGGAGAGGTCTGCCATATCATATGGATCCTCTCCCTGGCCGGCAGCAGGGATCAAACTCGTGCTACAGTGGTTGCGGTTTGCTTCATAGTGTGTTGCTTTAACCCACTGCGCCACCAGGGAGGCCCCTCATTTAAATATTTTGCTAGCTACTGGTGAGAAGTAAAGCTTTGAAGTTCGTGATACAAAGGCTTAACTATGAACTATATTCCTTGGATTTGTCTTTGCAGATCTTTAACCTGTGCTTGATTTTCTTTATCAGTACAAGGAGAATTAATTGTAACACATGCCTCAATAATAGTGGTGTTCAGATTGACTAGAGACAATAATGTCTCTTAGTATTCCTAAATAATCAAGAGAGGAGACAAAAACATTGCTTTTATTAAATTTATTCATTCCTAATCTTGTGGGCAACTAAATATTGGTGATTTTTCTATTTATATTTCTACAGAATTTCAGTAAAGAAACTAAACCTAATTTACATTTTCATGAAAGAAGTGATTTATTTGCTCTTATAAGTCATTTAGTAGGTGGTAATAGGAAAATTAGATTTTGAGAGGTTACATAATGATAGAAATTGTTGCATTAGAAGATAATTCTGTAAAAGCCTTTGTAAAAAACAATTAGTCATGATAATTTTTATTAGTTGCATAGATAAATACTGTTTTGGCTGTTGTAACAGTTCTCATTTCTTGATTTTCTTTTTTAGACCTGAACTAGTTGTTTCGTACCTGCCTCCTGGAATGGCTAGTAAAATAAATACTAAAGGTAAGGTTTATATGTGTGCTGTATTAAGTACATTAAAACTTTCATTCTCACCATTATTTAAATCCATACTGAATCATTGACCAGTTTCTTTGCTTTTGAAGATAATTTATTGAACGGACCTCTTTTTTGTTTTCTTAACATTTCATTGAAAATATGTTTGCAATCCTCCTCCTTCATTCATGTTTCCACAGCTTTGTTGAGACTCATGTGGAGGATTACACTACCAGTTTAAATCTTCAGGTTTCTTTGAAAAGAACCAAACTGTATGAATTTTAATACTCTGCTTCTATAAAGCATCCCCTTCTGTGCGTCTTTCCCCCCCCACAATATATGAAAGTAATTACATGCTTATTTCACAGCTTTGCAGTCCCCGAAAAGACCACGAAGCCCTGGGAGTAATTCAAAGGTTCCTGAAATTGAGGTCACTGTGGAAGGTACGGGCTCTCTGTGGCAAGTTTTGTTTTTTCTCCTCTAGTTAAAAGGGCATCCTTGTGCAGCGTTTCAATATCAAATACCAGTGATCATTTCTGTTCAAATTTCCAAGAGTTCAACTAAAATATACTTATTTCTGTGCTTTCCTCCTTTTGGGAGGTAATATCTGAAGAAGATCGGGGGCCATACTTTCTTGAAGAAGTTCATAAATAAAAAAAACAAAGGACTTTTGGCATTACAGACATTGAGAAACTTAGATTTCAACAGTATAAACAACATGATACTGCATAAAAGTTTGATAGGAATTTTAGAAAGGATTACATTTAAATTAGATAAGAGTAGAATTTCTCTAGGCAGAGGCACAAGAACACCATTCTTGAGAGAGGGAGTGACTTCAAAAATGCTATTTATGTAAAAACATAGTAGAGGTGATCACAACTGATCTTCATGTTATAGGGAGTATGTTTTTGTGGCCTATTCAATTATGCTTGTTTTCCTAGGTACTTTTAAGAAACCAGTGACAAGAAATCCTAGAAGTAGTTCACTGTAGGATTGCAGTACTTTGTATTCTTAAAATGATTTATACATGATGTCTTCATTTGATAGGTTAATGAGAAAAATCATAAATGAAAGAATGATACTAAAGGTTTAGCTGAGTTAGGTGATCTAATTTTTTTTTTTTTAATTTTTTTTTATTTATGCATACAAGAGCTGGGGTACAGACCAGAGTGTCAGGAGGTGAGAGGAGTCACCAGAGAGAGAGGGGAGCAGAACAGGCAGATGGACTGAAGTACCCTGCTGAGGGAAGCAGGGGGGCGCAGCAGGAGGGGTCTGCTGTGCCATGTGGGACCCCTCCCTGGCCAGGGATCGAACTCACGCTGCTGTGGCTGCGGATGCTTCACAGTGCGGCGCTCAACCTGCTGCACCACCAGGGAGGCCCTGAGTTAGGAGATTTTAGAGGTCACAATGAAGACAGTAAATTCACAGGGAAAGATGACATATGAAATGACTGGCTATTAACATATGCTTCCATTGAAAGGTGGAAAAGTTGTTTTATAAAATATTAATGATTTCTGCAGTAGAAGTGAGGGTAGCATAGGAGACGTGTACCTCCAAAGTGGAGAGACTGCTGAGTCAGTCACATAACTCATTAGTACAAATCAACTCATTTTCCAACATTCTGTATATTTATGGAAGGCTGTGACCTTCTATCCAGAGGACACTGGCCAATAAAAGGCACTACTTGAAGTTGCATCACGCATGTACTGGTGTCCTGATCTCAATAAATTAATCTGTAAATTTTAAATATTAGATTTGGGGGGAAATGAAACCGATTAATTGGTATACTATTTTTATAGGTACTCTTCAGTAGAATACTAGAAATAACAGTTTTCTCAAAACTAAATTGACTTGGCACATAAGACATACTTCTGGAAATTAGTCTTATATTTGTAAGCTATATTATTTTTCTGTTTAACATTAATCTGTAACATTGTATGTGATCCATAAGTAAAGGTTTCTACCTCTTCAGATTTACCACATCCACCACCAAGACATCCATAGTCCATTGGGCCCCAGCCTCACCTTTCCCCTTTGGTAACCTCAATTGTACAGTCAAACTTCTAGGAATTTGTTTTGTCTAGGATTTGGTTTAGTTTTGTCTGTTCTTTTGTTTCTCTGTAATCCACAAGTGAAATCATTAGGCTTTTGTCTTTTCCTTCTGACTGATTTCACTTAGCACCACCTCCTCCCTTGTTATGTTCTAAGGGAGTGGTGCTGTCTATGTTGTCACAAATGACAAGATTTTGTCTTTTTAAAATAACTGAATAGTTATCTTTAAACTTTTCATTCACTGGTTCCATTAAAGTAAAGCTGGGTTTTTTGTGGGGAGGGAAGGGGATTGTTTTGTTTGTTTGGGTTTTTTTTGCATAGAAGAACTGAAGTTTAGGCAAGAGGTACAAGGGGTGAGAGGATTCACCAGCAACAGAGTAGGGAGCAGAGCAGCTAGAGTTACTAAAATACACTGCTAAGGGGAGCAGCAGGTGAGACAGGAAACTTCCACAGCACCATATGTGGGTTAGCTTGCTGGCTTGGGATGAACTCAGGCCTTAGTGGTGTTAGTGCTGAGAATCCCTAGGCCACTAGGGAGGCCCCTAAAGTAAGGTTTATTAACTACAAGTAAACTTTTTTGTTTATCTTAGGAAAACAGAATTGAAAGTGTTAATATAATATGCTAAAATGATTAGGCCTACAGACATAAAGGTTACTAAGTATAACTGTAGTATTGTCTTCTGTTGCAACCAACAGTGAATTTATGCCTGTTTCCTTGACATTAAAAATAATTCTGAAAGTTAGGTTACCTTTAATGCCTCCAAAGTTAAGAGACTGCCTTAATTTTTTCTAATCAGCCCTTCCTTTGGGGTATAAGATGATTGAACATTTGTGATCATGTCTATTTAAGGTGAGACGTGTGGAGGAGATGTAACATCAGCCCTGCCTGAACCCAGTGTCAGCAGAAGCAAGAAACCTTTGTAGATGTAGCATAGGCTCTGAGGCCAGTGTGTTTGGATTTAATTAAGTTCTGGCCCCATCACTTAGGGATATTACTTAAAATCTCTTCTTTATTCATACATTTATAAAATGAAAATAAGAATACAGGTTTTCCCTGCCAGGTTAAGGTGAAGATGGAAGACAAGAGAAGCTGTCCATTCCCTAGACTGTGAAGGTGATGGTCATGGCCCTTCAGTCTGCTCTTGTATCCCCCGTGTCTGCCATGGAGCCAGGTGTTCAAAAAATATTTGCTGAATGAATGCATGAAAAATATATACTCATCTGTATTTGTTAGTGTAGTAGGGTTGTACAATAACCATTGGTATTCCAGGACATTTTCATCATCTAGATAAAGTAGTAATTGTTTCCTATTTCCTTTCCCACCTCTTCTCACTGGCAACCACTTTTTTTTTTTTTTTTTTAAGCTCTCGGGTATGCTTGTTTTGGACATTTCATATAATCGGATTAATATACTGGGTGATCTATTCTTACTGGCTTCTTTAACATAGCATAATTTTTTTCAGGTTCCTGTATGTTGTGGTATATAAAGTACTCAATTCCTGTCCTGTACCCCCCCCCCACAAACCCCCCAAAGTGTCGTTAAATATTTTTTAAACTTTTTTTTTAAAGATTTTTATTTATTTATGCATACAAAAACTGGGGTGTAGGCCTGAGGTGTGGAGGGTAAGAGGATTCACCAGAGAGAGTGGGAACAGAACAGACAGATCTGCTGAAATACACTGCTGAGGGGAGCAGCGGGCGAGGCAGGAGATAGACAGGTCAGTTTGCATCATGTGGTTCAGCTCCCTGGCCTGGGAATTGAATTCCTGTTACAGTGGCTACGGTCAGAGTCGTAGTGCTGAGACTTAGCCCCTGTGCCACCAGGGAGGCCATTTACCTTTTTTAGTTTACCCTTCTGTGGCGCTGAGTATACTCATGTTGTGTAATCTCACATGTCTGTATGACTTTTACATCTTTCCATTAAAACATACGCCTGGTTCTTTTTCCCCTTAACCCTGCCTCAGTTGCTACCTTTTGGCTTTGTGAATAATGCTACTGTGAACTTAAATGTGCAAGTTGCTGTGTGAGTCCCTGCTTTTAGTTCCTCTGGTTGTATAATGAGAGAGTGGGATTTATAGGAAATGCATATATTTGGGACATTCAGATGATCAGAATATATTTCTTATACATATGTGCTGTTCATTCACAGTTCCTGACTTACAGCTCCCCCTTGAAATTTAAGTGTTGAGAGTGTTAAAGATGTCTCATGTTAATGAAGGTAACTCTTGGGAAGCACCTGAGAAATGTGGACTGGTTGCCTGGAAAATAGCAAGAATAGAAGGTTGGAACTTCTAGTCCCAATTCCTGACTTCAGAAGGGGCAGGTGCAAAATCTGGAGGTGAAGTTCAGTTGTCAGTGACCCATAATTTAATCACTTGTGCCTATATTATGAAGCCTTCTATAAAAACCCAAAGAAGAGGTTTTGGAGAACTCCAGACTGGTGGACACATAAAGATTTGGAGGAAAATGGTATGGAAACTCTGTCCCCTTTCCTCATGCCATGCCTATGCATCTCTTCCATCTGACTTTTGTTTCATATTATTTCGAATCCTTTGTAATAAATCAGTGATCTAGTAAGTAAAGAGTTTCCCTGAATCAGTAAATGGACTTCCTGAGTTTGTAGCAAATTAATTGAACTTGAGAGTGTCCTGGAAACCTCTGATTTATGACCATTAGTATGAGATCTTTTTTGGCTGGAACTTGGAGTCTGAAGGGGCGGAGGGTTGTGGAAACCTTTGATCTCTGAAGCCTCAGCACCTACACTGCCTGTTAGAAATTGAATACAGGATATTCCACCAACTATAAATGTATACAGAAGTTTAATTGCTGGTTCTTTTAACTATATGAAGTATTTTCTCATTAATTATTTGAGAAACCTGCCTTGCCTGCATTGCATTTCTATTACAATTTACCAACTGTTCAGATTTCTCCATATCCCTGCCACCACTTTTTATCTTTATTTATCATCCTAATGGGTGTCTTATCCTTTTTACTGTTGAATAATATTCCACTATGTGGCTATTTGACATTTTTTATTCTTTTATCAGTTGATGAATGGTTGGTTTGTTTTGCTTTTTTTGGCCATTATGAATAATGCTAGTAGAACATTTGTATGCAAGTTTTGTGTGGATATATGTTTTTAATTTTACATTTTTTGGAGAATGATTAAATACAACTATATTAACTGTTGATTTTATGTTGAAATGCAAATATTGTTTTGAAGTGAAATCAGCAAGTGAGACAAGATAGGAATGCTGATTCGAATGGGTAATGAACCCACATACTATGTTTTTTAATTGAAAAAAATACCGTCTTAACATTAAATCCTCACTATACCTGCTTACCACTTTCCTTAGTGTATTTGGTTTCTGGTTTTTAAAAAAAAAGGTGTTAAAGTCAGTGATAGGTTAATGAAAAATAATTTTGACCTGCCTTTGGCTGAGCAAAGAATGGTGCCTTTAGAGGACTTTGTCCCTCTAGGTTTTTGTTCTTTTTCAGTGTAAAATATGGACACAGGATTTAATTCATATTCATTAAAATACCATAGTTTTAAAATTACTTTAAATAGTAAAATGCTATATTAACTCCAGTAATTTTCTTTGTCAAGAATTTGGTGATGGGTAGGACTATTTTGTTTATACCTTGTAAATGAAAATTTCCATTATTTTAAAATAAAATTTGGGTCTTCCTGGTAGCGCAAAGGGTTAAGTTGCAGCACTATGAAGCTACCTGCAGCCATGGCAGCACAAGTTTGATCCCCGGCCAGGGAGGTGACCCACATGATGCAACAAGGAGTCACCAGGGAGGTGACTTGCCTGCTGCTCCCCTCAACAGTTTATTTCAGTCTATCTTACTGTTCTATTCCCCACTCTGTCTCTGGTGAATCCTCTCACCCTCCACACCCCTGGCCTGTACCCCAGTTCTTGTGTGCATAAGTAAAATTTGTTGGGTGTAAGTTACATGCAGTACAATGTACCAGTTTTTATTACGCAATTTGAGTCTTGCAAAATGTTTGTACCATCACTTTCAAGCATAAAGAATATTTCTATCACCCTAAAATGTTATGCTCAGCAGATAGTTTGCCACTCCAGGCAACAGACAACCAGTGATCTGCTTTTTGTTACCATGGAATATACTTGCCTATGCTAGAATTCATATAAATGCAATCATGCTGTATTTGTCCTTTTAATGATTGATTTCTTTTGCTTAGCATAATGTTTTCAGATTTATACTCAAGTTGCATATTTCGTCACTTTCTGTTGCTGAGCATTACTTCATTATATGAATTCACATTTTGCTTATATGGTAAATTACCCACAACATTTGGGGTTTATTTCTAGTCTTCTGTCTAATGAAAATGCTGTGTATCTGTGTGTACAAAATGTGTTATTCTCTTGGTGTAGATATTTAGAAATGAAATTGCTGGGTTGCCTAATAGTTTTCTAAAGTGTATGTATCATTTTACACTTTCATACAGAATAGATAAGAATTCCAGTAACTATATACATGTCCTCATGGCATTTTGTATTCTTTTTGATATATCTTAGTCTAGTGGTTATACTGTGTTATTTCTAGTACTATAAACCAGAATATCAGCTTATAACAGCTATTTGACTCTACTCCACTCTATCAGCTGATCCTAAGTCTTGTCTTGCCCTCTTGTAATGTGAACATGGAATGTAAGCAGGGCTGCTAGCTTGTTATAGAATAGTGGTTATGGAATACACTGATTTTCTCTATGGTTAATACCTTCCAAGTAAATCAGGCTCAAGAGCCAGCTTGTCCAAACCTCATCCCCCATTCCCATCAGATACCTCTAATAACTCAAGGATTCTGAGGACATGTCCATGCTGACTAGGGAAGATAGTGGTTGTACATGCATTGTGTATGCCATTCCATGCTTAAGTATAGGAAATGATTTGTGAAATTCCCATCCACCAGTATGTCAGAACAGGGAAGTAGTAAAAACTTTAGAGCCATACTCTGAAAGTTGATATCCCGACTTCACCATTTAGTATTTGTATAATAAACTACAAGTTACATAGTCCCTGTGACTCGTTAGTCCATCACCAAAATGGAGGTGTGATGATGCTACAAAAATGAGTTAACACATATGATGTGCTTTTTACAGCGACTGGTATATCCCTCTAGCTGTTGGCAGTTATCATTGCAGAAATCATTCATCAAGCAAAAGTCTATGTCAAGATAACACAGGAAGTTGATAATAGATGGACTAGGTCCTGCAGACTTTGCAGACATTTCCACAAATTGGGAAATAAAACATTTTTTTTCCTTAGACTATACTAGTTACTTTCCAAAGAAACCTGAAAAAACAAAAAACTGAATTTTACTATATTTTCCCCTTTATGTTGGCTTTTTTTAAATTACTGACTTTAGATTAAAATAAGCTTCTTAGTATTAGATGCCCCTACATGAAAACAAGCCAAGTCCTAGATTTTAGAAAAATAACTGGAAGTAATACTCATTTTCCATTTCATAGAAAATAACTTAGTACCTCTAACACTGTTTCTTAAATGTACTAAAAACTTTTAAAAAAAGGATATGTCTGAGTCAACTAGAGAAAATCCAAAGGAAAGCTTCATAATGGAGATAACACATTTAAAGTTGCACTTAAGTTCAAAAGTTGAAAGTAAAACATATAAGCAAACATAATGAAACAGTAAGTGAATTTAGTGACTTCAGATTAGCTCAGAGGAGCCAGTAAGCTAGTTCTGTTGGAATGGGAAAGCCTGTTTATAGGAAAATGATTGAGGTCTGTGGAACTGACAGCAGTACTCATCCATGTTCCATTGTGGTATGTTTGTACACTGTTTGAGCTTAATTTTGTTTACCAGCATAGGCTGGTCTTCAAGAGAATGTCCTAGAGGAATCACTGGCAGTACTTAAGCATGATTAAATATAGGGGCATTGATTACAATTTTCCTTCTTAATTCTTCTTTAGGTCCTAATAACAACAACCCTCAAACCTCAGCTGTTCGAACTCCAACCCAGACTAACGGTTCTAATGTTCCCTTCAAGCCTCGGGGGAGAGAATTTTCCTTTGGTAAATACACATTTTATTTTTCTTGATTTCATCATTTCATATAAGAGGAATTAAAATAGTCCACTAGATCAATTTTTTTTTATTCACCAAGTCAGCATATGTTTGCATTATAGAGCCAAACTGCTTGATGGTGGTACTTTATAATTTGATGACCAGGGCAAGCTGTTTCCCTGGGCCTTAGGTTCTTTTGTGTAAAATGAGGCTAACGATGATATTTCTTGCTTTATAGGATTATTTTGAGGTTTAGAAATATTATTTAAAGGATAGAATTATACTTGGTACCTAATAGATACTATAAATTGTTTGGGGAGATTTTTTAGTGCTTTTTGTTAAGTTAGCAACCGTTCAGTAATAGTCAGAAGTCAGGGTTAGAGTAGTTGTCATTGCATAATTGTTAAGACTTACATGTTCTTTTGTTCTATACTTCTGAAAGATACATAACAAAATAAGATGAAAATATTCTGAGCATGATTGTATATTGGTAAGAATTACTAACAATTTAATTATTTTATATGCAGAGGCCTGGAATGCCAAAATCACTGACCTAAAACAGAAAGTTGAAAATCTTTTTAATGAAAAATGTGGTAAGTTTCTTTTGTGGTTATTATTACCAAAAAATACAAGGTAGTTTGTTTTTGGACTATAAGGTAAACAAAATAATGCGGTCAACACTTAAATTATTTATAAGTATGAATTTTGCAGTGTGGCATTCATAGTTTCTTTCATTTTTGTCAGCACTGAGAAATTGAATTTTGTTAATGGAATAATGATTTTTTGTATGGTTTTACAAATAGTTTAAAATGCACTTTATAAAAAATGTAGTTATGTCAGTTATATCTCAAGTGACAATGATTTTATAGGTATAATTACTTTTTTTAAAGTTACAAATGTGAGAAATAAAGAATGTATTTATGTTTTTTACAGGTGAAGCTCTTGGCCTTAAACAAGCAGTGAAGGTGCCATTTGCATTATTTGAGTCTTTTCCAGAAGACTTTTATGTAGAAGGCTTACCTGAGGGTGTGCCTTTCCGACGACCATCTACTTTTGGCATTCCAAGGCTGGAGAAGATACTTAGAAACAAAGCCAAAATAAAGTTCATCATTAAAAAGTAAAGGCATTAAATGAAACAAGATTGACTATAAGTTGTTAGTTTTTGACCCTGGGAGATGGAGAGATACATGGATTTTCCTTGTTACAGGGCCATATTAGGCCTAAAGTCAAAAAGGCTTTTTAAAGCCTTACTTTTGTGCAAATTTTAAATTTTCCATGATTGTTTAAAAGATTGAAGGAGAGCAACTGGATTTTGTGAAATTTACCTACAGTCAAATTTGTAAAGGTTGATGCTCGAGGAATTGTGGTTCAGTTTTACAGACATCTTTTAGTTCTCCAACTTGAAGAATATCTTAAAGTTCACTCCTATTTGCTTTAAGGTCTGTGAATTAGGGAAGCACAATTGAAATAGATGGGAATGAGTAGAATTTAAAAATCCATACCAGTGACCAAGTTATTTGAAGTTATTGAAGTGAACTTTAGGTTTTATTTATTAATCCTTGCCTTTGCATCACCCAGGGATCCTTTGAAATAAAATGTCATTGCTAAGTGTAATGGCCCCCAGGTTTGTAGCAGTGTGACAGTAGCTGAGGCTTCTGCTCCTCTTAAGAGAGAAGCCTTCATAGCCTGTTTCATGTTTGCATGCTTCCTGTACAGGGCACTTAAACAAGGTAGGGCTGGATGGATGTTATAATTAATGCTTTTATGTGTGTGTGTTTTATTTGAAGATTTATTTTTACTTATGCATACAAGAACTGGGGTGTAGGCCAGAGTGCAAGGGTGAGAGGATTCACCAGAGATAGAGTAGGGGGCAGAACAGGTGGGTCTACTGAAATGTACTTACAAGGGGAGCAGTGGGTGAGATAGGAGAGGTCTGTTGCGCCATGTGCATCAGCTCCCTGGCCGGGGATCAAACTTTTATCTCAGTGGCTGGCAGTACCTTGAGAGTGCTGAGATGAGACTTTAACCTCTGTGCTACCAGGGAGGCCCCTTATGTGTATTATTTTTAGATTAACCATGTTTCTGTTCTTCCATCACTAAAAATCAAATGTATGTTCACAGAATGTTACTGCTTTAATTTTTAATGATGCACTGCAGGATTATTAGCACAACCCTTTTCTCTTGTTTTCAGGCCTGAAATGTTTGAGACAGCAATTAAAGAAAGCACCTCCTCCTCCAAGAGCCCTCCAAGTAAGTATCCTTGCTACATGTGTTGAAATTTTTTTGTTTTTTACAGTGTGGGGGAAAGGGGATGGTTTAAGAAATAGCTGTTGCAATAAAAAGTATTTTCAAAAGTAGGGTTGTGACAAGTTAACAATTTTTCTTTGATTCATAATTAAGACATTCTGTGTGTTCTTTGGGTTAAGCACCACAAGGAAGGAATAAATTTAAAAATATTCCTCTAGGAATATCTCAAAATACACCATGAGAGGGAACTAACTTTGAACAAAGATGGATTAAAATGCTATCTTTAAAAAAAAAAAAAAAGATTATTTATTCATACAAGAATTGAGGTGTAGGCCAGAGGTGTGGGGAGAAGATTCACTAGAGACAAAGTGGGGAGCAGAACAGGCAGATGGACTGAAATTCACTGCTCAGGGGAGCAGTGGGTGAGACAGGAGAGGTCTGCTGTGCCATGTGAGTTAGCTCCCTGTCCAGGGATCGAACTCATACCTGATAGTACTTAGACTTAACCCCGGCGCCACCAGGGAGGCCCTAAAATGCTATCTTTTATAGTCTTGAGCTATAAGCACATTATTAGCAAAGGTTTGATTACATTTCGTGTATATCCTAATCTGAAGTTTCTCTCTTAAGGAAAAATAAATTCATCGCCCAATGTTAATACTACTGCATCAGGTGTTGAAGATCTTAACATCATTCAGGTGACAATTCCAGGTATGATTTCTCTCTTCTTCATGAGTTTTTTCCGCTTTATGACACAGAGTGCTAGGGTTTCCTCTTCTGTGTCAAGTATGTCAAATACAAAGCTGCCTTCTTCCCAGCTTCTGCAAGAGTTGGTACCCAAATACATCACCTTGTGGTTTATCTCTAAATAAAGTTCCAGGCAAGTTCTGGATTCAGCATGAGCTAAAATCTGTCAACCACAGTTGCCTAGCATGTTCTTGAAAAATCTGTATAAAACAGCAAATAAAGCTCATAACAAGAACCAAGTTACATAGCATTTTAATTTGGTTTTGTTGTTAAAAATTTCAGTCACCCAGTTCAAAATACGTATGTATTTTAAGAACATGATGTAAATCACACAGCATTTTTAAGTTACAAATTTTCCTTTTTTTTTTTTTTTTAAAGATTTATTTTATTTATGCATACAAGCACTGGGGTACAGGCCAGAAGTGTGTTGGGGGGGGGTGAGAGGATTCACCACAGAGAGCGGGGAGCAGAACAGGCAGATCAATGGAAGTACACTGCTGAGGGGACCAGCGGGCACAGCAGGAGAGGTCTGCCGTGCCATGTGGGTCCCCCCACTGGCCGGCAACAGGGATCGAACTCGTGCTGCAGTGGCTGTGGTTTGCTTCATAGTGGGCTGCCTAACCCACTGTGCCACCAGGGAGGCCCATGTTACAAGTTTTCTCTTAAATTTTTCAGATGATGATAATGAAAGACTGTCAAAAGTTGAAAAAGCTAGACAACTAAGAGAACAAGTTAATGACCTCTTCAGTCGGAAATTTGGTGAGTTTTATATTTGCATAATACAGCTTGCAGTAAACAAGGAAATTTTGTTTCAGTAAGATAACAATTTACGATCACATAGTTACCTTCCTATAAAAAGAGGAAGTAATTAATAAAAAAGCAGGTATTTGGTTTTGCTAAAGTTCTTTAATAAAACATTAAATGTATTAGATATACTTTAGCTGGCTGATATCAAAGTTAATAAAATCAAGGTTCATACTTATGATTGAAGTGTCTGAAGACCTTAATTAACAACAGAAGACAGTCTTTGAAATAAATGTTGGTAATGTGCTTTTTTATCACTTCTTAAGGTGATAGATTAATCTATGCTTTCAATCTGTTCTTCTTTTAATAGGTGAAGCTATTGGTATGGGTTTTCCTGTGAAAGTTCCCTACAGGAAAATCACAATTAACCCTGGCTGTGTGGTGGTTGATGGCATGCCTCCTGGAGTATCATTCAAAGCCCCCAGTTACCTGGAAATCAGTTCCATGAGAAGGATCTTAGATTCAGCTGAGTTTATCAAATTTACAGTCATTAGGTACGTGAGAACTCTTTGCTTGGTCAGGAGAATGAATCTGTAGATCTTTAGATTAAATCACCTGTCAAAAATGGGATCAAACATAGTAATATGATCATATTTACCATATAGCTAGACGTGCAGGGGGGTGGGGTAAGAGGAGTCACCAGAGACAGAGAGGGGAGCAGAGCAGGCCGATCTACTGAAATACACTGCTGAGGTGCTGAGGGGAACAGTGGGCAAGACAGGAGAGGTCTGCTGCACCATGTGGGTCACCTTCCTGACTGGGCATTGAACTCATGCTGCTGTAGCTGCTGATTGCTTCATCATGCTGTTCCTTAACCCCTTGCACCACCAGGGAGGTCTCCCTAGATGAGGGATTCTATCCGAAGTCAGTCAGTCACTTCCATCTCCTTGTCTAGCCAATGACTATGGTAATTGTTCTCTTTGAGAGCAGCGACTTCTTTTCCAAACAGGAGGACTAATAACCTATTAATACCTGCCCTCTAAGAGTATCGTGAGAATCAGACTCATTAGTGTTTGTTACAGTAGTATTGGACATATTTTTGTCTCTTCATGCTTAAACACCCGTCCCTTTTTTTTTTTTTTAAGATTTATTAATTTATGCATACAAGAGCTGGGATATAGGCTAGAGTTGCAGGAGGTGAGAGGATTCACCAGAGAGAGAGTGGGGAGCAGAACAGGCAGATGGACTGAAATACACTGCTGAGCGGGCAGGACAGGAGAGGTCTGCTGCACCATGTGGGTCCCCTGCCTAGCCAGGGATCGAACTCTGTGCTGCTATGCAGCAAACACTTCACATTTACAGTGCAGTGCTCAATTTGCTGTGCCACCAGGAAGGCCGTGTGTGTGTGTAAAGATATATAAAAGATCTATCTTTATTTGTTTATTTGGTTGTGCATACAAGAGCTGAGATGTAGGCCAGAGGTGTAGGGATGGGGGTGAGAGGATTCACCAGAGACAGAGTGGGGAACACAACAGGTGGATCTACTGAAATACACTGCTTAAGCAGTGGATGAGTCAAAAGAGTTGTCTGCCGTGTGGGTCAGGTCCCTGGCCAAAGATTGAACTCTGTGCCACAGTGACTGGTGATAGCACTACGACTTTAACTCCTTCATCACTAGGGAGGTCCCCCAGTATTACCTGATAATGTTTCCTAATAGCTTGATAGAGAGCAGATAGGTAATTGGATAGATATCTCTATGAGATTAAAAAGTAGTGGATTACATTTCTCATTCTAGTATATCAGCCACATTGGGTAAATATTAGTTGAATAAATGGAATATACTTATAAATTCTTACATAGTAGAAATAAACTGTTTTACAATTTGTTTTCCTCTTTAGACCATTTCCGGGACTTGTGATTAATAACCGTGAGTATTTCATGATGTCTTTTCTTATGTGGTGTTGAGAGGGTGGTGTTTGTGTGTACACTTAGAGGGTGTAGTATTCTATTTCACACCGCAGTAAGCATGCAAAATCATCTTCACTTCAGTGCCAAGCACCAGGTACTTTCTAGATGTAAAATGGGGCAAGTGTCTGAACTTCTTAAAATCTCTGTTTAATCAGTCTTATAAAATGATAATGGTGATAATCCCATTTGGGGTGTTGTAGAGTTGTTTTGTTTTTTTAAGATTAAATATTTATGTATGCAAGAACTGGGGTACAAGCCAGAGGTGTAGGGTGTGAGATGATTCACCAGAGACACAGCTGGAAACGGAATGGGCAGATCAACAGAAATACACTGCCAAGGGCAGCAGTGGGCAAGGCAGGGGAGATCCGCCACGCCATGTGGGTCACCTCCCTGGCGGGTAGCAGGGATCAAATTCTTACTGCAATGGCTGCGGTCTGCTCCATAGTGCATTGTTTATCCCATATTGCCACCAGGGAGGTCTCTGTAGAGCATTTTGAAGACTCATATGTCAGTCATCTAAACCAGGGATAGGCAAAATTTATGCCCATGTTTGTAAATAAAGTATTAGAATGTTGCCCATAACCATTTGTGTATGGCAGAGTTGAAGCTGCAAGAGATTAAATGACCTGCAAATATGGAAATAATAACTGACTATATGAAATGTAGTTTGATCTAACCTAAACTAGAACAATGCCAGCCTACAGTGTGTTCAATAAATAGTTTTGTTTTTATTTTTACTGTTGTTATGTAATTAATAGTGTTGGAATAAGTAGGTCTTGTTTTACTGTGATTTTTTTTGTTGTTCCTATTAATGTTTTAAGCACAATGTCTGGCATATTTATGGCTCTCTGATATTCTTATGTGAATATAAGTTTCTATTAGTTCCCTAATGTTTATTTTGTTTTGCTTTGCTTTAAAATTTTTGTTGTTGTTTTTTAAGATTTATTTATGCATGCGAGAGCTGGGGTAAGGCCAGAGGTGTGGTTGGGATGGAGGGGAGGGGAGGTGGGTAAAAGGAGTCACCAGAGACAGAGTGGGGAGCAGAACAGGCAGATGGACTGAAATACACTGCTGAGGGGAGTAGCGGGCGATACAGGCGTCTCTTGCACCATGTGGGTCACCTCCCTGGCTGGTGATCAAATTCATTCTCCAATGGCTGAAGATAGCTTCATAGTGCTTGCACCACCAGGGAGGCTCTAGATTTTATTTTTGCATAAAAGAACTGGGGCATAAGCAGTTGTGGGGGTGGTGGTGGGACGAGGAGCAGGCGGATTTACTGAAATACACTGCTCAGGGGAGCACCAGAACAAGACAGGAGAGGTCTGCTGCACCTTATGTAGGTTAGCTCCCTGATTGGGGATCGAACTCTGGTCCTAGCAGTGATAGTGCTGAAACTTAATCCCTAGTCCACCAGAGAGGCCCTCTTGACTTAAATGGTTTCTTTGTTTTATTTTGCAAAACTTCAATTGTGCTAGTATTTTTTATGTTCTCTTTGTTGTTGAAATTTTCAAAAGTGAGAATTACCCTTTCCTACTGCACATAGTTTTTCAGTCTTTTCTCCCCAGTGTGTATTATTCTAGCTTGTTAAGAGTCCATTTACACTGAATATTCAATTCTGTAGTTTATTCTTTGGAAATGTAAGCCTCTTCAGTTTCATGTCAAGCATTTTCAGTGCCCATTGAATTTGTGAGTTCTTGGTTTGCCCCTTTAGTCGGTAAAGTACACTGTTACCATACCTGCTTCTTGCCATTCCACTCACTTCACACTGTTGACACAGTTCTTTGGCCTACATCCTTTAGTGTCTGTGTTTAATTACATTTCTTTTACATCTAAATTTTGAGTTCTACATCCCCATAAAATTTACTCATTTGCTTATATCCCAAACCATGAAGATTTTTTGGTGGTATAAATTCTGGTTTTTAATATGCTTTCTGTCTTGGCTAAATATATTAGGAACTAGTAACATTGGTAATAAAAGCAGAAATACGTCTTGCTTCATAGGTTTTGAATCATATTTATGGCATTTAGTTTTAATCACATCAGGTAATTTGGTTATTTGTAGGTTTTTTTAAACTATTTTTTTATGAATCCAAATTCAGCTGTCTTCTGGGTAGTTTTTAATTTCAGTGAACATTATAGTTTGAGCCTCTCTGCCCCCTTTTTAAAATGTTGAATTTGTTATCCTTCTGCAGTAGTATATAGTAGAGTTTGTGGTAATTACTAAGAAACAGTTTTGACAGGGCATGCACCAGAACTTACAGTGTTTGTGTTGCCTTCTTGTCATTAGGAAAGTAGTGCCTATTATGGCAAAGTTGGAGCATCAAATTGGAGACTGTATGTAAAAATGTTTTTCAAATATAACATGTTATTAAATTATTAAATAAACTGATCTGCTTTATTTTCAGAGTTGGTTGATCAGAATGAGTCAGAAGGCCCAGTGATACAAGGTAGATGAAGCAGGGTAAAACATAGAATTCTTCTACTTGTTCAGTAGAACAGAGCCTTTAAAATTGTGTGACCTGTTGCTCATAGAGCTTGGGTGTCAGCATGCACAAGGACATGCGCATGCGCACACTTACTTTGACTCCTGTGTTTGAAGCCTGTATAAACTGAAGCTGTAGATCCTAATTGAGAACAATAACCTGTGCCATTCAGTCCCACTGACCCAGATCAGGTATAAGACCAGAAACCCTAAACCCTAAACATAGCAGTGGTTGACAATGAGAAGGTTGTCATTATGAATTTTCCCTTTATGCCATATGTTTGTAAAATGTTGTTATAAGCCAAATTGTATTGGTGGAAACGCATGTTTTGTGGTTTCAAAAATTCATTTGAAACAGCTGTTTAGACTTGTTACCCTCTGATTCTTTGAACGCAATGAAAGGCTTTTTATTAAAAGGGACTCCAACAGACAAAAAAGAATAAAGCTATGAAGGAGCGTCTTATGTTCATATTGGAGTTATATTCATATCGTTAATTTATGACTTCTATTTGTGCAAGCTAACACATTCCAGAAAAGTTGATTTTTGAGTGTCTAATTCAGTAATTGTATGTTTAATCCTAAGAATCTGTGGCTGTTGTTTCATTTTAGACTTGTTCTTTGTGTACAATGTCTGCAGAGCTTTGATCCTCCTCCTGAGCTCTTTAAATAATGAAAAGCAACTTTTGGACAATACTAAAATAAATCTTCATGTGCTTCTCTTTAGAGTCATCTGAACCAAGCCAGTTGGAGGCTCCTGCGACAGAAGGTAAAAAGGGTGATCTGCTTGTCGTAAATTGAAGTTCTGTAACATTTTTATTTGTACAAAGGATTGTGTCATTAAAACTTAAACTAGAAAGACCTGTGTGACTGTTTTGTCCTTTTGTTTCTGGATGAATACCCTGAAACATGTTCAGAAATGACTCAAGGGTTCTTTTATTACATTTCCCCCCGAATGACCCTTCAGTGATTTCTGAAAAATTCAGTCACTGCTGTGTAACTTAGATAGTGAATGTCTTTTGAAGACACAAGTAGTACGATATTTGTTACTTTAAAAAAAGAGGTAACAAAATTTAGAACTTCTTGCTTGACAACTAACCTGTATTGTCTCTGGAAAAGTTATTTTTTATTATATTTTAATTCTCTTTGATAGCATTATTAATTGGTTCCCTTTGTTTTCTTGACAGAAATAAAGGAGACTGAGGGAAACTCTCAGATCAAGCAAGAACCAGACCCTACGTGGTAGACCTCTGTCCTCCTAGGGTAAATCGGTTTCTGTGTTTGGGATGCCATATGTTATCTGTCTGATCTACCTGCGTATTATGAGCCAGTGTGTTTTCCAGCATCAGCCATAAAGTAGCCTCATTTTCAGAGCATGTATGTATGCAAGTGCAAGCCATAATGGATGGATGGTTTGAGCTACAAGATTGAAGTGGAGAGATTCTCTTGAGCTCGATATATGTCCATACGTCCATTAGTTGAAGCTATAAATGCACGTTTGTCTTAAGAAGGAAAATTGTGTAGCTTTTGGGGGGTTTTCTTTTTGCCTGTAGTATATAGCATAAATCTTGTCCTGTCACCTTTGGAATTCACTGTGAATCATCTCTGTACTGACATTTTCCCTGATCATAATAAAAGTATTTTCAATTTATTCAAGTTATACAATCTACACATTTTGCATAATTAAGTTAGGAGCCTGATCATTTTGAACTTCTTAAACTTGGTCAGGTTATTTATTAGTAAGGAAAATGTTAGACTAGGAGTTGACAAAATTTAGTACTCATTTTGTATTGAAGCTCACTAAACCTGAGTTAAGAACGTGAATGCAGTAGTTATAGGATAGGGCTTGAAATTTTTTCACGCTGATCTGTAATACTTTTTTTTTTTGTAGACTTTGGTCATGGAACTTGCCATATACTGTCAGTTCATGGATTTAAGTATTAAGTTGTGATATTTGTGAATGTTAAATTTCCATAATCAGATTAACTGACTTGCTTGCTTGTTTGTTTTCTCTCCTATTCTAGCTTAAAGTATCAGTGGTTGAGAAGAGCTTTTTCGGACCTGTTACTGCCCCAAGCTGTGTAATATACTTGTATAACAGAAATACCTTCTATACAAACCTTTTTTTCTACTTTTAGATAGAAATGTCTACTTTTTCAGCAGTTCTGTGAATTGAATTAAAGAGCAGAGTGACTGTAGATTTGGAATGGCTGGTTTACTTTGGAATGTACTATGAGGATTTTACAGCAATGCTGGAAAACGACAGGGAAAACGACAGGGATGAATCCCATCAGGTTTTTTACGTATCAGCAGAGCCTTCAGCTATGATGTTAATTTTCCAATCAAGTGAAGATAGCTCCTCCTGGAACATCTCAGCTTCTGCAGTGAAGAAAACACCTGTGATAGTTCAGTTCTTTTAGTTTTTCTATTTGAAAAATCATTTAAATGATCCTTTGTTCACGGCTCTCCTTAATGACTTGAGTGAACAGTTAGTATCTGTATATTTGACTAAACCTTTTCCTAAGCTATCTATCATGATTCATATGTTTTTTATCATCATTAAAAAACAACCATCTGGATCACCTAACAGTCAGTTAAGAGGTCAGTATCTCAGCGTGTGACTTACAGCGGTTACAGAGAACTGCTTCCTCGGTTACTTTCACCCAAATAAAATGCATGGTGTACCAGAAGTTTAAGATCAGGTCTGAGTGTTTGGGTAAACTAAATGACACTAAAGCCTCCCAGTTGTGTAACCGATTGTGGTGTCAAGTTCTTTGGAACACTTCCAGCTTGGACTAGGCTCAAATGGGTTTTCATTGCCTTCATTCTTTTATAATTCTACTTGTAACATTGAGGCTCCAGTGTGGGGATTGAGGGATCGGTGAGCTAATTATGCATCCTCTGATAGTCTGCGCCATTTGTAGGAGAATCTTACATGTGTTGAGATTTCACAAACAATAAGAGTTGTAAAATACCAGCTATATGAAAAGCTAGATATGTGATGGCTTAGTTTTCATTAGCTTTATCACAATATTCACAATGGAGAATTATATTACATGGTAGCAGAAATAGGCATTTTTATGTGTTGCTTATATTTTACCTCAAATTGTAGATATAGGGTAATAAATAAAATCCATCCATGCCTTTCACACACTAATTTATTTCTTTCTAAGGTGTTTTCATGACTATGTTCTGGGGAGACTGGGTGGTTCACTGGTAGGTGAAATGAAAAGCAAGGTGAGGTTGGCGCTGTTCAGAGGCTGTTTCCTCAGAGGGACACCTTCGTTTATGGTGTTCCTGTGATAGACTGTGCCTCCACTCTTGAGTGGGCCTGCGTCCTGCTTTTTATCTGGTGTGCCAATTGTATGCAGCTAAAAACAGCTTGGAGGCCAGGACCCGTACCCTGACAAATCACGTACAGATGTTCCTTGCTCAGAAGTCACCTGTGCTCTAGGTTTCTTCTGTGCTCTCAGCATAGCCCTTTGCCGCTCCTTTACCCTGTAGTCTGTGCTCAGGGAAGGCAGAACGAATGTTATTAACTGACAGCGACAGTCGGACACAGCTGTTAACAGTAGAATCTTGTGGTCCCTGTAAAGTGCTCTCTGAAAGTGCACATTGCCGGGCTGCCCTCATCCACACGTCCCTGCCCCAACCCCTGGAGAATCAAATCCACCCAGAGCCTGCTTTCAGAAGGAGTTAGCTCCTGCACATGACTCTTCAGCTCTTGTTTAAATGAAAATTATCTTGGGATCAGACATCCAAGGAGATGTTTTCCTGTCCAGGGTAAGCATATTTAGCACTATAACGCCACCACAGTATGCATAAATGTATTTTGGTTCGTATGTGTATAATGTTAGAAAGCATTTTTTAAAAATATATTTGCATTGGCACGTCTTTCTTTACTTTGGGAAACAACAGTGCTGCAAGTACCTCGTGGTTTTGTTTAAAAGCTTAAAGGGTGTCCTCTCCCTTTCTGCCTCCTCCAGATGGCCAGGCTCAGTTCACTCCAGAAGTAGTGAGCCTAGGGCAGGAGGGCGTGGCTGCATTTGTCTTCTACCAGAAGCAAGGGGGCTTTAGCCATCCCCTGTCTTCTCTTGGCCTGGAGCACAGCTTGCTCATAGTCTGCTTCCCACAGTGGGGTGGGTGTCTTAGTGAAACCTCCCTTAGAACAAGACTTTTTTTCTCTGCAGGGCAACTGTCAAACCATGTCACCGTGCCTGCAGTGGCAAAATTAACCCTGAGGTCAGCGCCAGGGACTTCTTTAAAGATGTTGACAGTGACTCCCTGGCTTACCCGCCCAGAGCCAGGAAATTCACAAGGTTAGGCCTTCAAGTCGCCTGTGTTAATGAAAATAGTGCTCTTGATAGGCAATTTGTAAATAGTATTCCTGGGGAGTAAACTCTAATACAAAAATTTAGGTAAGATCGGTTTGAAAAACAAGACTAATGGGTCACAGTAATTTTTATGCTTTTAGCGTTTCACATCTTCATTACATACAAATTCAGTGTTAAACATTTTACTGGGGAATGAAAGTGACCAGGAACAGAGGCAAAATCCAAGCACCACTTCTGGACAGCTTAAATGAGTACATTTCTTATCAGTAAATCCTATCAATGGGGTTGAGCTTAGTATATCCACATTCAAACCTTTGGAAGTAGGAAAGCTGAAGTTTTATTTCTGTAGCAGCCTCTGTCCATTCACAGGTAAAGCGACGAAGGTGGGTCTGAGGAAGGGCTGTGCAGAAGCTGCGACATTTCCTCCCTGTTGATTGGAAATAAGCATTTGCTTGTCCTGCGGGGGCTGACTGCAGTGCACCCAAGCTCACCCTTTTAGTAGCTTATCTATTTAGTAGCCTTTACTCTTTCATTGGTTTTACTTCCTCTGGCTGTGAGGTAAGGTGTGGCTTCTGTGCCAAGACCAGTCAGAGACTTGGACAGGAGAAGGCCCAGCTCTAGCCTTGTTACTACTATGACAGAGCGATTGGGAATAGATGGCCAGTCCTCTTTTGAGGTGGCTTGGTTATTTTGAGTATCTTTCAACAACCACTTCCACCCCCGACCAGGTACCATAGGGTCTGCTGGAATGACTGAGAACTAAACCTTCCCAGCTTCTGCTTAACACCATGGGTGCCAGTGTATACCACAGACTTGGTCACCATGACCACTTGTGGGCAAGTTGTCACAAACCAAAGCACATCCCGGGAGGTATCATCTTTGACCCCTTCTTAAACGGAAGCTGCACCAGAAAGACTTGCCTATTATGAAGATAATGGTGTCCTGGGGATGCACTACTACCCTATAGTAGGAAGGAGCAGGGGTTTTAGGGATTGAGATAACTGAGCTTTAGCATAGTTTACCTGTGCCCTTCAGGCCCGAGTCTGGTGGGATGAGCACAGATGGGGCTGCTGGGTTTGATTCAGATTCTCAGGAGAGTTGCTTATTCTTATCCTCTGCAATTTGGGTTCATTTTACTCCAAACTGATAAGGGACAATTAGCTTTCACTTTCACCTCATGACAACCCACTTCTTGACTCAACAGATGTACAAGTGTGTCTTTAGGATCCTAAGTGCTGTCAATAGATGAATGGTGGGTAGGCCTAGCCCAGCCTCTAGACAGGCTTCACCTGGAAAACAGGTAAAACAAAGCAGGTTACTTGTTGGGTCTCCCCAGCTTCCCCACCTGGTTAGCGTAATGGTCCTGTGTGTGTTGCTGACCCACCCCCACCCTCAGCCATGCATACCTTGTGGTTTTATTTTGAGGAAGTGTCAGGAAAGGAGTCCTGAAAGCAAACGTGATACAATACCCGTTTGTAAAGGTTTCCTCCGGATTTCCTCAGTAGCAAGAGACTTGATAGGCATTGTCTAGCATTAGTTTCATGCGTAGTCGTAGTCTTAAGGCTGCTCACATAAACTCGTAGTGCCCAAACGCTATAAAACAATGACAACCCTCGGCAGCCCTTCACAGGGCCCCAGAGGACTGTGAAAGCTGTCCCTAACTGCTTCAGCAAAAGCAGAAAATGCACCTCTTGGAAGCAGACCAGCTGTTTACCTTGTTAAACCACTGGTATGCGGGTGACTGCCCCCTCCATACCTCCCTGCTAGCCTGTTCCCCCCCCTCTCCCCAAGTGGCAGAGGTTCCAGACCTTTGGCAAGTTCCAGGTGGAAGGCTGCCAGCTGACTCCCTTGCACAGTCTCAGGCTGAAGAGGGGGAATGCCAGGCTGTCCCTGTAACTGGATCTGGAGGCGTGGTCACTCCCTGTGGTGGCAGCACACTGCTGAATCTAGCCTCCGTGGGCGGCTAATGAGCTTCACATAGCTTTCACCACATCACACATTTAGACCCAGCGAATGAGGAAGTGGACTAGAGGAAGTGGGCTAGAGGGGCAGCCATCAGTTTTGGGAGTGCTGGCACCTAGCGTGGGAGTAATGGGGAATCCCCACTTACCAGATTTCTCAAGGGCCCTCTTGCTTTCAGGGGTTCTGCCAGACGCTGCAGTGCAGTGGAGACAAGACTTGGCATCCACAGGCCGCAGTCCATGGCTCTGATTGCCATCCTTAACTGACTTTGTCTGGAAAACCTTCCCACCCTCAGAATCCCTGTCCTCAACTCCACTCCAGGGGGCCTGTGCGGAGCCCAGCCTGAGAAACACCCCACTTGTACCAGGGCTGCTCCACATACTGCCAGCCCAGCTCCCAGCCCTGCGAGCCTGCTCAGGTGATCCCAGCAGCCGGGAGCGCCTCGTTCAGTGCTCTCATTCAGGTGATGTTTCCATCATGCAAGCCCAGTTTAAACAGCAAGAAAGTGTCCGGACTCTTGGCTGCAGAGCTGACCTCCCCAACTCGTACCCTGAGCCTCTGGAAAAGCCCTGCGTACTGGCTGCCTCTGCTGCTAACTGACTTGGCGAGCATTTGGACCTCACGCCCACAGAATAGCTTCAGTCTGTAGTACCATTTTAAGGAAGCAGCCCTTGGCAACTTGGGTTAACTTGCCCAGGGACACGACTAGAAAAGAAAGAAACCAAGTAGAGAGCACAGCTATGTGAGCTGGGCTCCGGCCTCCAGCCTCGGTGCCCACAACCCCCAATCAGGGCCCATGTGGCTTCCTGCGGACCAACGGCTTTGTCTCCTCTGAGTATAGGAGCCTGGAGCCCTCAGGCCTCTGTCCCTTGGCCAAGGGCAGATTAGTGGTGTTACCAGGTCCAGAGGAGACTCCCTAGGATGCCTGATGCCCAGGGGTGTGATCCAGGTGTGTTCTGAGCCCCTTCCCCAAGTTCAGAGATCTGGCCACAAGGCCCACACCTCACCCACCAGAGCCCAATCCAAGTCTGATTTTTGCTGAGAAAGGATGACTCAGGGTCTCCTGGGAGGCAGAGCTCACTAGTGGCTTACACTTCTTGAGGAGAAAACCGCTCGCTCTCACAGCTCAGCCCACCACGCAGCCAGCGTCACCACCTGCCCACCTGCCTACCAGCCAGCAGTGCCTCTGGGGCCCCATCCTATTTCTCGAGCACCAGACCAAAACTGGGCCAGTGTGCTGGCCCAGGATGCCCTCCACAGGGCCTGGCCTACTGTGGGCCTTCAGCTAGAAAGGAAATCAGTCCAAGGTGAGGGCAGCTTTGTTCCAGTCACGGGAAGCCCGAGAATCTCCTGGCAGCACGCAGAGGGCACCGCCTGGGTCTTGGCGCTGGTGCCAAACCTCTGTTCAAACAGCATGCCTCCGACACCCTCCTGCCTTGTGGGTGTCCTGGTTGAGGAACTGGTTGGCTGGGGCATTAGGGGAAGGCCCAAGGGAAGAGAAGGCATCCGAGCGAGGCCTTGGGCAGACTAGAAAGCCTGCCTGCCTCCCATTCTGGCCTGACTTGGGAGTCCCTTTTCGGAGCACCTCATGGGCACCGTGACCCTTCCCTGATGAACCCCTGACCACCATTTGCCTACTGTTCAAGGACATGGCAGGACAGAGCATGAGTCTGGGTTCAAGTTCTTCACCTACCAGTATACCAACCTGTTTACCTCACTGGTCCTCAGTTTCCCCATCTATAAAGTGAGGAAATAGTACCTACCTGAAAGTCTCATTGTGAGGATAAAATGTGATCATAAACACTCCTGACCCAGGGTAATTCCTTTCTGTGCGCAGGAAGTGGGGGTGGAGTGGGTCTGGGGGCTCTGGTCTTGTGCTAATTCCCAGGTGATTGTTAATGAGATGTCAACTTGATAATAACGTTTTAAACTTTTTAAACGTTTGTGTTTTCCCCCACCAAAATAAAAATCTTTTATCTATGCATTATCTCCTTCCTTCATCTATGTTCATTTCTTAAAAAATCATTTAATCCTGTGCTTGTTTATCTATGCATCCAAGTCAATCCTATCCAACCCTGACAAAACGCCAGGAGCCTGCTTATAAATTAAAACCGGGTTTTTGTCACTTCATGCTTTGAATGTGCCTTGCCAGGAGCAGGTGCAGTGTGGGGAGCTCACATGAGGGACATGGAAAGGCAGCGGCTGTCCCTGGTGTGGCCGGTGTCTCAGGACAAGGCGGCCTGGCCAGGCAGTTACACAAGAGTGGAAAGGCCGCTGGGGGAAGTGCTGAGGTCCAGGGCCCTGGTACCCAAAGGAAGGTCTGTTTGCAGCCGGCCTCCTGCAGGCTTCCTCTGTCCTTCCCCTGCCCACCAGGAGAACCAGCAGCACTGGAACCCAGCATCCATGCGGGGACGGCACAGCAGCCCGTGGGAGACTCAGGAGACCAGGCCAAGGCCAGTGTTCACCAGGGAGAGGCATAAAGTGACCTTGATTTTAGGATAGTCACTCAGGGATGAGCCTCACGCCACCACTCCCCCATGACGTGGAGATGACCCCACCCAGTCTGGCCTTTGTTTTACATTCTTCACTGGAGTAAAGTGTACCCAGAGTAAGGGGCCCGGCACAGATCTTCACACCCCTGAACAGGGCTGATTTTCAGAAAATGAGCACACCAGTGAGACCAGCACCTTGTCAGGAAAGGGTCCCTCCCCTGCCCCCTTGCGCTCCTGCATCGCTGCTGTCCCGTGCCCGCCCCCGGGGCTCGCTGGCTTCCAACACCGAAGGCTGGCCTGGCAGCATTTCAGCTCGGAATACAAGGCGTCCTCGCAGGTGCATTTTCTGAGCCTTCTCTCACCACCGTGCCTGCAAGGTTTTCCATGTTGTGCGCGGCACTTCCTTCCGTAGCTGACAGCGTGGCCTTCTGTGCGGGAAGACCCTAGATACATGCAAGGGAATGACCAGAAAGAGGACTCACAAGCTGGTCACACCCAAGGCTGGCAAGCTCCGGGTGGCGGCAGGGCAGCAGTGACAGAAGGAACCTGCCAAGCACGTCCTCCAGAGTGAAAGTGCACCGTGCAGTCCTTAGAAGACAGACCAGGAGCGGCCTCCTGGCGGTTGTTCTGGGCCTCTCCCCCACCTTCTGCCAGAGGCCAACCATGGTCCCCAATAGTCCGGGGAACCTCTGGCTCTCAGTACTTGTCTATCTTTGCTATCAGGTCTCAGTCTTGAAGTCTGCAGCTCAGGGCCAACACTGGCCCTGTCCAGATGGCCGAGGTCTGGCTTTGGACCAGCTGGCCAAGGACCTAACCTCCCAGGCGCCCCGCCTGCCTGAACAGCCCAGGCTTTAATAAGGGAGACGCGGACTCCCCCTGGCACCCCACTGCCCTCCCTCCTGACCTCCTCCACCCAGATCCCTTCTCCCCTTGCCCGTGGTCCTGCCTCACTGGTGAGGCTCCGAGGCTGCTCTTTCACCAGGACTTGAACTCCACAGTCTCATGCAAGTCCTGTCCTGGCTGCCGCTGGCACTCAGCCACACCTGCACGCCAGCGCTGTGCCCGTGTGCCCACACTGCTGTGGACATCCGTGCTCTTGAGGGTCACTACGCATGAGAGGCCCACAGTGTGCCAGGCTGCCATCCTAGGGGCTGGGCTGAGTCCTTCCTTTTCAAAGAGGCCCAGCCCTCATGGGGCTCAGGTCCTGGTAAGGAGAAACATGATTTATTTTATTATTATTTTTTTAGGAGAAACATGTTTTACAAGTAAAATAAAACCAGTAAGAGACCGGTCTTGGGCCTCCCTGGTGGTGCAGCGGGTTAAGCAAGGCACTATAAAGCAAAGAGCAGCCACTGCAGCATGAGTTCGATCCCTGCCGCTGGCCGGGGGGGTGACCCACATGGCCTGGTGGACTTCTCCTGTCTCTCCCGCTGCTCCCCTCAGCAGTGTGTTTCAGGCAGTCTGCCTGTTCTGCTCCCCACTCTGTCTCTGGTGAATTCTCTCATCTCCCGTGACTCTGGCCTGTATCCCAACTCTTGTAGGTTTAAATAAATAAACCTTAAAAAAAAAAAAAAAAAAAGGCCAGTCTTGAAAAATGCCCTGAAGAAAAAACAGGGAGGGGCTGGGATGTGGAAAGTTTGAAGTTTTCTATTTTATGTGACCTCATCAAGGAAGGCTTCTCAGAGGAGGCACCATCTGAGCAGAAACCTGTAGAAAATGAAGACAGAAGGGGTTAAGCACTCCACTATGAAGCATCCGCAGCCACTGCAGCGCAAGTTCGATCCCCGGCCAGGGAGGTGACCCACATAGTGCAGCAGACCTCCCCTGTCTTGCCTGCTGCTCCCCTCAGTGGTCTCAGTCAACCTGCCTGTTCTGTCCCCCACTCTGTCTCTGGTGAGTCCTCTCACCCCCAACACCTTTGGCCTGTACCCCAGTTCTTGTGTGCATAAATAAACAAATCTTTAAAAAAGAAAATGGAGGCCCGAGTTACAGATCAGTGGGAGATGTCACAGGTGGGAAGAGTGCAAAGGCCCTGAGGGGCAGCACCTGGGCTGTTCCAGGAACAACAAGGGAGCCAGGTGCAGATGGGCTCCGGCACCTCCCACCCCTCGGGAGCTGTAGGCCACGAGGGGAGGGGGGGGCAGGGGCACTAACACTCTGTGTCTTGGGAGCTCGAGGAACTCCAGAAACTGAAAGAAGAAGCAGAACCTCTATGTGTGCCCTCCCTGCAAGCTCCTGCCCTCAACCCGGCCTCCAGGCCAGAAGTCACTTCCTCTTTCCAGCCCATTTAAGACCAGCCCCGGACGCCCCAGGAGAGTGGGCCACGCTCAGCCCGGCCATGGGCGACACCTTTATCCGCAGCATCGCCCTCCTGGGCTTTGAGAAGCGCTTTGTCCCCAGCCAGCACTACGTGAGTAGCCACCAGCGCCCTGGGAAAACCGGGGACCGCCTTCCCCCGGGGTGTGGGACGCACAGGGGCCACACGGGAGGGACCCCGCGCTGACCCTGCGTCAGGGACCTGAGACTTTCCCTCCTTGGGCGGCCACGGGTTGACCATCACGGGCGGACGCTCCCTCTCCACGCCACTCTGCAGGTCTGGGCCGCCCTGGGTGGGGGCCGCCTGGGAAAGGCCTGCCGGGAACCGACCCCTGGACAGGAGGACAGCAGGCTGGGGCTGCCCGCCTCCTCACTCCTCGATGCCCGCCCTCCTGGCCATTCTGCTTCCCGGCAGCCCAGCGCTTCCATGCGGGGCGCTCCTCTGGGCAGCCCGCCCTGGGCCCCGCTCTCTATCCCCCAGCTGCCTGTGGGGTCAGTTACATTGGCGTGGAATCACCACCGCTAGGATGACACCCCCACAAGAGCTACACAGTCCCCCCCCCCACCTATCCTGGGCTGAGGAAGTGTCTGCCCCATCAAAGACAGGGTACTCAAGTCCAGAGGGAACCCAGGACGAGCAACGTATGGCACGTTTAGGGTACATTTAATACTCTGTGCCAAGACCTTTCTTCCCCTTAACTGTTAATTTTGAAATAATTTAAAATTTAGAGAAGAGTTGCCCCTCAAAGTACTGATAACCTTCACATTTCTTCACTCACATTCTCACCTTTTTCTCCATTTCCTCCTGCCTCTCTGCTTTCTCTCTCTCTCTCTCTCTCTCTCTCTCTCTCTCTCTCTCTCTCTCTCTCTCTCTCTCTCTCTC
>JAGFMF010011925.1:2480873-2517164 GCA_019455555.1 Galemys pyrenaicus
CTCTCTCTCTCTCTCTCTCTCTCTCTCTCTCTCTCTCTCTCTCTCTCTCTCTCCTTTCTCTCTCTCTCTTCTGAAACTTCTAAGAGGAAGTTGGAGACACTGTGTTTCTTTACCCCTAAATTCTACCCAGTGTGTAATTTCAAATCAAGGACATTCCCTTCTATAACCACAAAGCAAATATGTAAAAACCAAAAACTTAACACCGACAAAGCTCTGTTATCCACCCACACGCTTTATTCAGATTTTGTGAATTGTCCTACGTGCCCTGGTTCAGGATCCACCCCAGGACCATCTTCTGCATTTCGTTTGTCTGTTTAAACTTCTTTATTGGATGTTTTAATCACTCTTTCCCTGGTCTTCTAAACTTTTTTTTTAATGCATTGGGTTAGAATCCACTGCTATTGTTACTTATTTTGTGTTTTTTTCTTCTTTTCTTTTTTTGAATATTTTATTTTTTATTCTCTTTTTTCCCTTTCATTTATATATATTTGACATCAATTGTAATCCCCATGTATTCCCCATCACCATATCACCAGTGCACCATCACCTCAGTCCCCCGTGCTCCTGTCTGCCCTCAACCCTCCCCTTCCCCTCTCCCCACCAAGTGTCCCCAATTTGCCCTTGTCTTTTCATTTTTGGTTTTTGTGTCTTTATTGTTATTATTATTGTTGTTGTTATTGTTATTGTTACTTATTCTGATGCTCGGCTTGTCCCAGACTGGCCCGTGGGTGCTCGTCCAGCTGGCTTCTGTGCCCTTTGACACATTCTCACTCTGGCACCAGGTGTCCTGGGCTTATCTTGCTCTCTCCCAGACCAAGCCGGGAATGCAGCTGTTTGCCTGAGGACTCCTGGTTCTTTGTAGTGGGCAGTGATGTTAGAACGCCAGCCCCGGAGGCTGGACATGCTCATTGCTAGTCCTTTCAGTGACCTACTGGGGAAAATGGCCACTTCACGTGTCTCTTGCCTTTCACCACTTTGTATTTGCAGCTCTGTTCTCCCACTGTGGGGACTGTGGCACCAGGAGGATGGATGGACTTACTTCTTTGTTCAGTTCTGAGTTCTACAATCCACATCAACTTCTGTCAGAAGTACTGCACCTACATAACTAACAATACTCCCACTAACCTAGAAAGACACATTTAGGTCTTCTTTGTAGTTCCTTTTTTTAGACTAATAGTAGGAAAAGGGCTGTAACTAGAAGTCACATTTTTTTCTTCCCACTTCTCCTTGCTATGGTTGATACCCATTTCATATGTAGTTAAGTTCATTTCTTTTTATTTCTGACTTTGAAGTTTAAAACAATCTTCGTCAATTTTATCTTGAAATGCAAATATTAATATGTGATTGGTCTTTAAGAATTTTACAAAAATATAAACTCAAAGAGTCATTCTAGTTCTCATCTTTTCTGCATTTCCCTTTGTAAATATAAGTAGTACACACACACATGAATGTTTTCTTATTTTTTTCTTCTTTACTATGTACAGATAACAAACGAGGTGATTTTTTTTTCCTGTTTTCTTATAACATCCTGGACTTCCCCTCAAATGAGCTCATTGTTTTTTATATCTCTATGATATTCTATTATGCAACTTCTGTCACTGCTTCTACAAACATCCACTTAAAAAGGTGAAGTATGATTATTCCTATCATGTATTAAAACAATTAAAACTGTGTATCACACCCAGTAGGAGCTATTATATAAAAATGTAAAAAATGGCAGAAAACAGCAAGCGTTAGCAAGGCTGTAAAGAAACAGGAGACCTGGAGCAGTGCTGGTGCTCATGGCAATGGTGCAACCCGTATGGAAAACAGCATGGAGGTTCTCAAAAAATGAGTCAGAATTCTCAAATGAGCCCCAAAAGAATGAAAAGCAGACTCGGACAGATATTTCTACACCCATGTTCATTGGTTATTCACAATAACTGAGAGGTAGAAATGACTCAATGACCTATAAGCACTCAGAAGTCCATTAGATCCTTCCATTACCGTTCTGTTGTCCTTGCTTTATCCCATCCCACCCACCCACCCATCCATCCATCCATCCATCCACCAACCCACCCACCCCCATCCATCCATCCACCCATCCACCCACCCACCCCCATCCATCCATCCATCCATCCACCAACCCACCCACCCCCATCCATCCATCCACCCATCCACCCACCCATCCATCATTCCATCCACTCACCCACCCACCCACCCATTTCTCTTACTTCTGGTGCATTTCGAAGCAAATTCCCATCAGTACACTTGGCTCTACATACTTGAGCAGGCATGTCAACAAGTAGAGTTCAGTGTTTGTTTCTAGTTTTTTCTTTTTGGATATAAAAGTTCTATAGAATGACATCCACGGATCTTAGAGCTACATTTGCTGAGTTTTGATGGTGGGTTTCCCTACACCACCTAAACCATCATCAAGACAGAGGGTGTGACCATCCCCCAGAAGGCTCCTTTAGTCCCAGTCATTCCTCCCTGCCTCCCTGGGGGCCCCGCCGTTATGCTTTTACTCCAGCTCCTACTGGAATCAGCATGGGACCTTCCACATTTGGCTTTTTCCCTGCAGCATAAAGCTTCTGAGCCACCGTGTTGTGGCACAGGCTTGTTCCTTCCTGTGGCTGAGCCGTGTTCTCCTGGCTATTTTCGCTGCCTTTTTTTCCTCCCTTAGTGGCACTTTTCTTTCTAACAATGACTTGATTGAGATAAATTCCCACACCATACTGCTTGCCCGGGGCAGGGGCATGACTCTGCAGGGTGTAGTGTAGCCGCAGAATTGCATAACCACCCTACAGTCAGAGTTAGAAGAGTCTCACCACTACCCTAAAGAAACCCCGCACCCGCTGACAGTCACACCCCAACCTCAGTCCCCAGGTCCTGGCAATCTACTTTCTTTTTCCTACCAGTGGGACGTGCCATATGTGACCGAGTCCTTGTACTGTGTGAGCCCAGGCTGTCTGTATCCCGCCTCTGTAGCTCCCCCCAGCCCCAAAAGGGAGCCCCTACTTTTATCCCAAATTGACAGATGAACAGTGTGTGCTCGTTTGAGAAGGCAACTTCTTGCCCTGGTCCTCCACTGGGCGGTGGTGGCTGCCGCTCTCTGGAGTTGGTGCCCTCTCTGTGGGCTCCTGCTGGGGGCAGGAGGCTGCCTGGGGTGTTGGCAGGCCCCTGGAAGCTGACTGGGGGCCCCCACCCCATTGCTCCCCAGGTATACATGTTCCTGGTGAAGTGGCAGGACCTGTCTGAGAAGGTGGTCTACCGGAGCTTCACCGAGATCTACGAGTTCCACGTGCGTGCCGGGGGTGGGAAGGTGGCCAGCCCCTGCTCTTCTGGGGAGACAGGCCAGGTGTGCCCGGGGCGGAAGAACCAAGTCCCCTCAATTCCCCACCCATAAGCTCACATTTATTTTTTTCAACTAAGCATACAGAGCACGGATTTACCGTTTAACCATTTGTAAGCGCGCAGCTCCATGGCGTTCACTACACCCACGGACCTTGTTCCGCCTCCAAATTTCTTTCATCTTCCCAAACAAACTCTACCTCCATGTAACACTAACGCAAGGGAGCATTCTTTTTTTTTTTAAGATTTGTTTATTTATGCATATAAGAGCTGCAGAGTAGGCTGGAAGTGCAGGGTGCATGTGTGCGTGTGTGTGTGTGTGTATGTGTGTGAGAGAGAGAGAGAGAGAAAGAGAGAGAGAGAGAGAGGATTCACCAGAGACAGAGTGGGGAGCAGAACACACAGATCCACTAAAACACACTGATGAGGAGAGGTCTGCTGTGCCATGTGGGTGAGCTCCCTGGCCAGGGATCGAACTCATGCAGTGGCTGCGGATGCTTCATGGTATTGCGACTTAATCCTTTGTGCCAAAAGGAAGGCCCAAGGGAGCATCCTTAAAGACAGACCCCCTCTGTCTGTGCGGGACAGTCTGGCCAGCGTCCCAGAGGTGACTATTCCAGGAGATGGCTCTTTTACCGGTGGTCACTAAGGCCCCTGTTGGACCAGAAGGTGGGTGATGATTCTAAGGCCCCGAAACTAGGTCACCTCACTTTGTGGGTGCCAAGGTTTACATGAGAGAACCCTGCAGTGTTCCCCACACCAGTGACTGGTCAGACAGAAATGAGGGCACCCAGGGGGTCATGGTGTGCCACGCTTGGCTGCCAGGTCCTGTACCTGAAATAGGGTCACATGAATGGTGGGTCCCCAAAAGGCCACTCCAAAGGGGGACCCTACTTAAACCAGGGAAGGGAGTCCTGGAACTGTGTGGGTTCCTGCATTTCTTTTGTGTGAAAACTGTACAGTGAAGCACAGGTACCTGCAAAGAAGACTGCGCCCAGGCTCCTGGCACCCCAAGTCCCCATCGCAGCCCTGCCCTGAGTGACTGAGTGTGCACACACAAGTCCAAGAGCAGCACACGCAGTGCTGAGTGTGTGTTTTTAGTATTGTGAAAGATTCTCGCACGCTGTTCGCTTTCTTCTCTATCTTTTACCACCATGAGTTACGTTATTTTGTGAGATTGGTTCATGCAGCTGTGTGCGTAATTCCAGCTCACTTCTCCAAACTGTTTGTTGTTCCGTTGTAGCATTAGCCCATTTTATTAACTGGTGGACTCATCATTCACCCAGCTTCTATTTATTGAGCAACTACTAAGTGCCAGGCAGTTCCATGTGGTCCAGGAAAATTCCACTCAATCCCAACCCTCTCTTGTAAGGAGATGTCAAGATAACAAATAAACAATAAGTGATTAGAATGGTGGAGAAAAATAAAGCAGGGAGGGGAGCTAGGGAGAGCTGGGGAAGAAAGGGGAGGCATCAATGGGGGGTTGGTAGCTGAGCAGAGACTTGAGAGAGAAAAAACACTTTCTATGTGGGAAGGGGGGTGAATAAGAGTAGCAAGTGCAGGGGCCTCCCTGGTGGCGTAAGGGGTTAAGGCACAACACTGTGAAGTAATCCGCAGCCACTGCAGCACGAGTTCTAACCCACATGTCACAGCAGACCTCTCCTGCCTCCCCTGCTGCTCCCCTGAGTAGAGTATTTCACTAGATCTGCCTGTTCTTCTCCCCACTCTGTCTCTGGTGAATCCTTTCACCCCACCCCACCCCACCCCCGCATCTCTGGCTTATATCCCAGTTCTTGTATGCATAAATAAATATTTTTTTAAAAAGAAAAAAGAATAGTAAGTGCAAAAGTACTGAGGCATTATTGGGTCTGGAGTAGTCCAGGGTGGCTGGGGCAGGAGGAGCAGGGGGAGCACGGTGGCAGAGACAAACAAGGTAGGCAGTATAACCCCTACTTCTGTCCAAGCACTGAGGTGTGTGGGCCCTTGCCGGCCAGCCTGACGCCTGGCTTCCACCCTGAGTACGGAGCGCAAGAAGGGTCTGAGCAGAGAAGGAACAGGATCTAACTCAGGATTTCAGAGGACCCCGCTGGGTGCTGGGATGAGGACGCACAAAGGTGGGAGAGGGGGCGATACAAGGTGCTTGTGATAACCCAGCCCAGGGAGAGGCTCGGACCAGTGGCTGCAGTGGGACAGTAAGGAGGGTAAGAGTCTGGCTCGATCTTGAGGCTAGAACCAGGACTTGCAGGTGGCTGGGATGTGCCATGGGAGAGAGCGGAATGGCAAATGCACCAGAAGTTTCTAGCTAGAATGATGAGAAGTTTATTCAGGCTGTTTCGAATTTTGTGCTTTTACAGTGTTGTAATACAGAATATTCCTTCGTGTCTTTTTTTTTTTTTTTTGTCTAGAAAATGTTAAAGGAGATGTTTCCTATAGAGGCGGGGGACATCAACGTGGAAAACAGGGTCATCCCCCACCTGCCAGGTGAGGAGAGGGGCTTAGTCACCTGTTCCAGCCCCTGGCACCTGCCCTCCAAGCTGCCCTCTCCACTCCCACCCCTCTGGGCCTTGCCCTCTGCCATGTGCTCACTGGTTCTCTGCCGCCCTCCCCTGCGGACCAGCCCCGAAGTGGTTTGACGGGCAGCGGGCCACGGAGAGCCGCCAGGGCACGCTCACCGAGTACTTCAACGGGCTCATGGGCCTGCCAGTCAAGATCTCCCGCTGCCCCCACCTCCTCAACTTCTTCAAGGTTCGCCCAGATGACCTTAAACTCCCCACCGACAATGAGTGAGTGGCAGGGTTGGGGAGGGGTGGGTGGTGAGCCTGGTCTCCTGCGGGCTGGCGTTGGGGGGATGTTCCCCGCTTTACAGGCTGTCAGAGAGGGGCAGCAACCTGCCCAAAGCCACACTGCGAACAAGGGGCATCTGGACCACCCAGCATCCCAGCCTGGTCCCCACCAGCACTCAGGGTCACTCTGGACTGGGGGTCCAAAGCCCTGGGTCCTTGTCCTGCCCCTGGCACTGACTGGCGGTCGGGCCTGGACCTCTGAGAGCAGTCAGGGACAGACTGTGAGCTCCCTGGAGAGGACCGGCTGGTGGCCTGTTGACTGCTAAGCACAGACCTTCTGTCACCTCATGCTTTGTCACCTCCCGGGCCCAGGGCCAGGCAGGAGCTCAGGGGCTGTACTCTCTGCTTTGCCAGGCTGGGGAAGGGCCTACTCTGGCCCCTGCTCCCCGACTGTGTGGGGGGGCACCCATGGGGCATTGTTCTGGCTGGGGCTTAAGGGCCCCTGAGGTGCCCCCAGAACGGGGGGGGGGGGGGCTTCCCTGTNTGTGTGGGGGGGCACCCATGGGGCATTGTTCTGGCTGGGGCTTAAGGGCCCCTGAGGTGCCCCCAGAACGGGGGGGGGGGGTGCTTCCCTGTGGCTTGGGAGAGCCTCCGCTGAGTCTCCGGGCAGCTGCCTCGCCCTTTCACGCTGCACTTGGGGAGAGGGGGCCAGCCCGTCAGCAGCTGCTGTCTTCTCCTGGGTCCACAGTACGTGGGCCCCCACACTAACTGGCCTGGCGCCTCCTGTCCTGGTCAGTCCAGACCACCTCTCTGGGGGCCCCCTCCCCGCAGTTACCGCCCCTTGGGATGTGCGTAGGGCTGCAGACAGCTTCCCTTTCCCCGGGGAAGCTAGTGTCTGACCCAGACTGTCATTTCCCACAGGTTGAAAAAGCCAGAGACATACCTGGTGCCTAAAGACGACAAGAGCGGTGCAGCTGGTGAGAGGGCAGGGCTGGGGTTCTGGGGGCAGCGGCCAATGTGAGCCACCCAGGGGACTGTTGGCCACTGAGATTCTGACTGCAGGGAAAGAGCAGCTGTGTGGGTCTTGTGAGCGCGCTAAGGAGCTGGGTCTTTGGGGTCGCTGGGCAGTGCAGGCGGCTCCTGAGTGACACACTGCCCTCACGCTGGCCGCAGAGCCCCGCACACCCGGCTCCTGCCGGCCCTGCTGGCCCAGGGGATGCTGTGGCGGAATGAACAAATGACTTTTGGGGGGCCTCCCTGGTGGCGCAGTGGGTTAAGCAACGCACTATGGAGCAAACCGCAGCCACTGCAGCACGAGTTCGATTCCTGCTGCCAACCGGGGAGGGGGACCCACATGGTGCAGCAGACCTCTCCTGCCTCACCTGCTGATCCCCTCAGCAGTATGTTTCAGTGATATTATTTTCTATTTGCAATAATATTAATTTAAAATGCAGTTCAGGCTTCAAGTGAACAGTGTCTAGCCCACACCACCAGCTGTCTGGCCGCCGCGCTGTCCAGCCTGGCGTCTGTGTTCGCGACGGCTGTTAGTGCTGCGGCTTCGCAGCTGTGGTGCAGGTACTCGGCGCCTGCTGCTGTCCAAACCGTTTGCCGTGTCGGACACACATGGTTGTTGCTGTGGCAACATGAAGCAGGCGCCACTGTGCGCTACCCATTTCACAGTCCGACACACTGAGGCTTGGTTGAAGCTGAGGCTCTGGCCAAGGCTCACAGAGCTACTGAGTGGTGGGGCAGGTTTCCACCCTGTCAGGGGGTACCCTGTCTTCTGGGCCACCCAGAGTGTGGTCCGGGGACCAGCAGTGTCTTGGCAGCTTGGGCAGCTTTGACAGAGCCGACAACAGAGACTAGTGCACTCACGGTTCTGGAGGCTGCAAGGCCAAGATGAAGGCGTCGGCAGGTTTGGTTCTGCGGAGGCCTCAGCCCTTGGGCTGCAGCCCACCACCCTCTCGCCGTGCCCTCTGTGCAGCCCTGGTGCCCCTTCCTCTCCTTAGAAAGATTTCACCCTTTGGCACCGGGCCCCCTTGTGAGCTCAGTTAGCCATATTCACCTGCTGGCAGGCCCTGTCTCCAGGGCAGCCAGTCAGTGGCCAGGGTCAGGCGCCAACGCGTGCACCTGGGGCAGGAGGACACAATCGCGCCTCTCGCAGGTGGCCACAGCGCTGCTCGGGGACTGCTTGGGATTTCGGAAGCTCGGGTTCCACTGCAGACCCACGGAGCCGCGTTGCCAAGCTCCCCGGGCCGTCGCGTGCACGCTAAGTTTAGGAAGGGCTGCTCCAGCCCCTCGGTGATCTCAGCAGATGAGAAAGAAGGGAAGGAACCCGCCAGGCGGTAGCGACGCAAGGCTGGCCCCTCTTGCTGCTCTCCACCCTGATGCGCCTGCAGCTGGGTGCCAGAGCCCCCCGGGGATGCAGGGGAGAGCCAGGACGAGGCCGGCCACCCCTCAGCACCCACTCGCCCTGCCGCCCCTCTGCCCAGACATCACAGGCCCCATCATCCTGCAGACATACCGCGCCATCGCCGACTACGAGAAGAGCTCGGCCTCTGAGATGGCTCTGGCCTCGGGCGACGTGGTGGACGTCGTGGAGAAGAGCGAGAGCGGTCAGCCTCCCCGCCTGCCTGACCTCCTCCCTGGTGCCTGGCTATTGGCCACCAACCCCCTATTGAGGAGGCCTCAGGGCTCCTCCCTGCCCGACCTGGGGTTGAGAGGAGCACCAGCTCCCTTTGGGGGCCTTAACTCTGCTCTCCATGCTCTGGGTCACCCCCCTCTCAGTGTGCACCGGGGTGGCTTGGTTGCCATATTCCACACCGCGCCTGTGCATGATGGGGCTGGGCCAGGCCTCTCCTCCTGTGTGCGCAGCGGTTCCAGTGTGACCTTTTGTGTGACTTGGGTGTGAGGTGTGGGGAGGGCGACTTTTGAATCCTAGTGCTGGGTGTGCGTCGAGCATCCTTAAATCCCCAACCCCCCATGGTGGTTTTCTGCCCCGTGCCCTGGTACAGGCTGGTGGTTCTGCCAAATGAAGACAAAGCGAGGCTGGGTCCCGGCGTCCTACTTGGAACCCCTGGACAGTCCGGATGAGGCTGAGGACCCGGAGCCCAACTATGCAGGTACCGCTGCCCACCGTGGCTGCAGGCGGGAGGACAGCGGGAGGGGTGCCCGGGCCACCAAGAGGTGACTCCTCTGAGAGGGGAGTCAGGGCTGAGCCCCATCATCTGGCTTGGAGGCCCTGGTAGGAGGTGATGCCCTCGGCCAGCACGGGGAACCAGGAGGTGGACTAGAGGTGGGCAGTGGCAGGGCGCCTGGGACACGTGGCAGCAGCTGAAGCTGCGAGAAGCTGAGTGATAAGCAGACCTGAGGCTCGTGAAGGAGGGCTGGCAGGAGGCGGCGCCACCATTTCTGACTCAAAGGAGTAAACTGGTAGCTGAGGCTGGGTGTGGCCCAGGTGGAGTTTGAAAAACTTCAGACTTGTTGCCCATATCTTAAAATGGCAATGTTTTGTAATTTTATGTATCTGTACAGCCCCTTTTAAAAAACTGGGGTAAGTATGTACACTGAGCCCAATATGCTAATAGTGGGTGCTCCACTCCCCGCCTGGCCAGCCCCTGACCGTGGAATGGTGGTGGGTGGGAGTAGCCAAGCTCCCCGTGGAGAATGGGGAGAGGCCAGAAGTTCAGGGTCCTCCCAGGAGTGGATGGGAAGAGCCTACAGAAGGACACCAAGAAGGAGCAGGAGGGAGGAAGGAGAGCTAGCGGATGGCTGGGGGTCCCACCAGCTGGGGTGGCAAGCCGGGCTAGGCAGACCCTCACACCACATACCCTCCCACGTGGCTCAGGAGAGTCCTACGTCGCCATCAAAGCCTACGTTGCCCTGATGGAGGATGAGATATCCCTGCAGGAAGGTGAGACCATTGAGGTCATTCATAAGCTCCTGGACGGCTGGTGGGTCATCAGGTAAGAGTGTGTGCTTTCCTCCCACTGACCCACCCTGAGAGTCTCGCTGGTCTGGGCGGGACCTTTTGGGCTCAGTGCTGATTTGGCTGTGTGATTCTGGGTGAGCCACGGCCCCTCTCTGAGCTCCACTTTGGTAGCAGTTTCCTTTTGTTAGCAGGTGGGCGGTAATCCCACTCTGCCTGTCTCAGGGGCTCCATGTGCCTGTGTGAATGGGCATATATTCCTTTGTTACTCAGGGCCATGTCTGTTTGTTATTCCTTCTCCAGAAACACTTATTTTTAAAAGATTTAATTATTTATGCAGACAGGAGCTGGGGTGTAGGCCAGAGGTGTGCAGGTGAGAAGGTTCACCAGAGACAGAGTGGGGAACAGAGCAGGCAGATTGACATACACTGCTGAGGGGAGCAGCGGGTGAGGCAAGAGAGGTCTGCTGCACCATGTGGGTCAGCTTCCCGGCTGGGGATTGAACTCAGGCTGCAGAGGTGACAGTGCTGAGATGTAACCCCTTGCGCCACCAGGGAGACCCTCCAGCAACACTTTTACTCTTTGTATTAATTGTTATATTTGATAACTGGTAGATAACTATCATCCCTTTTCCTTTTAAAAATTTCATTGCTATTTCCAATTCTCCAAATGAATATAGAAATAGTAATTTTTTTTCTGATTCTGGGAAAAGCAGAAACACCCAGGGGTTTGCAGAGCTATTTCCCTGAAGCCACTGGGTCTCCCAGGCCCTTGCACACATTTTCAGGGCCCCAGGGAGTTTGTAGCTACAACACTTGCCTCACCATGGCCCTGGGCTGGAGACTTGGAGGCAGGGTTCTCTACATCTTGGACCCACATTCTGTTAACCCCACAGGTGCCCTTGAGAGTCTGCTTGATTCTCCCACCAGCCAAGAAGAATTAGAATTTTACTGAGTGAATTTTGTATTATGCATTTTTTCTCCATTCCCAAATACAGTAGTGAGATTGAAAAGATAAACTTTTTGGGGGGGCCTCCCTCATGGTGAAAGGGGTTAAGCACTGCGCTATGAGGCATCCATAACTACTGAAGCATGAGTTGGATCCCCAGTCAAGGAGGTGACCCACCTGGTGCAGCAGACCTCTCCTGTCTCACCCACTGTAGTATATAATCCCCTCAGCAGTATATTTTAGTAGATCTGCCTGTTCTGCTCCCACACACCTCTGGCCTGTACCCCAGTTATTGTATGCATTAAAAAAAAAGAAAGAAAAGATAAAACTTTTCAACAAATAATGTATAACCAGATGCCATGTGGGAAAAAAAAATGAACCGAAACCCCTACCTCACACCATGCACACTTATTTCGGCTACATCACAGGCTTTATTTTACCAAGGCCAAAACTTAAAACTAAAAGTTTGGGAAGAAAACATAGGAGGACCTGGTGATCTGGAGGTAGGCAAAGTGTCTTAGACTACAGAAAGCAATGACCCTAAAAGAACAAGCTGACACATACCATATTGCAGATGTCTCCAGAGAGATCTGGGTCTGAGAACTTCCTTCCCCTGCAGCGTCACAGCTGGGAGGGCCTCCTTTGCACAGATGAGGAAACCGAGACTGAGGGGGCAGGGACTAGTGTTTGCAACCCCCAGCTGCCTCTGCCCCGAATGTTTGGAACCCCCTGCCCTAGCGCCCTCCTCCTCTGTGACTGCATTTTGTTGCAGGAAAGAAGATGTCACAGGCTACTTCCCGTCCATGTACCTGCAGAAGTCCGGTGGGGACATGGCCCAAGCCCAACGCCAGATCAAGAGCCGAGGGGCACCGCCCCGCAGGTGAGCGAGTCTCTGGGACTGAGGTGGGTGGGGGACCCACAAGGTCTCTGTACTGGGGGGGAGGGGACAGCACCAGGTCAAGAGACTGGACTTGCCCTTTCGAGCCGCGCTGAGGTACTGGCATGAGAAGGGGCCAGGGTCATTGGGATGGTGCCTGAGCACGAGACTAGAGAACTCCCTGAGGGGGTGGAAACAGCTGAATTCAGGCCGGACCCAGGACCCCATCCTCTGCCACTTCCCACTTTCTGGCCATTCGACCCCAGGGTGGCCGTACGAGTCCCTGGGGATAGGGCAGGGGCGCGGCAGGAACGCCGGGTCGCTGACCAACACCCCTTCCCGATGGACACAGGTCGTCCATCCGAAACGCGCACAGCATCCACCAGCGCTCGCAGAAGCGTCTCAGCCAGGACACCTATAGACGAAACAGTGTTCGCTATTTGCAGCAGCGTCGCCGCCAGGGACGACCCGGGCCCCAGACCCCTCGGAGTCTGCCGCGTGAGTCGGGAGGACAGAGCCAGGTGGAGGGGCGGGGCTAGACGAGTCGGGGCGGGGCCTGGCCAAGGGGGCGGAGAGCCCAGGGAGCCGGCGCTTCTGGGACGGGTCTGGGACTTGGGGCGAGACCCCGAGCGTCGCGGAGAGTGAGGTGAGGTCGGGCATAGGGGCGCGCCAGGCCCTCTCACCGGCCACTGCCTCCCCGCAGAGGAGGAGCCGCAGACCGAACGTGCGAAGCCGCAGCCGGCTGTACCCCCACGGCCCAGCGCAGACCTCATCCTGCATCGCTGCAGCGAGAGCACCAGACGGAAGCTGGCGTCTCCCACTTGAGGCCACCTCCAGATGGCGCCCTTGCCCCTCTGCGTCCATCCGCCCCTATCCACGTAGCGCCCATGTCTGGTTGTCTAGAGCGGCCCCGGCCCCTACCCCACACCTAGCCGACTGCGCCCCTTAATAAATGTTGCTTCGAGTGGACAGAGGCTCTGCAGAGATGCGGGGCAGGCGGGGCTTCGCCTTTGCGGGAATCCTAGTCTTGGGCTAGGACTGAGGGGCGTGAGCTCTGCTAGAGGAAGTTCCTCTGCTAGAGGAAGCGACTTGCATGCTTGTCCATTGCATACTGTCCTGGCCTTGGCCAATACCAAGTTTGCACAAGGCCAACTACAAGAGGAACAAACCGCCCCTGTGGCTGTCCATTTGGACAGAAACTGCCCGCTCTAATCCTGGCCCCTCCGGAGCAGAGTCCTGAAGAAGGGTGGACACTACCATCAGGGCGGGGTGTGACCTTGTGTGCTGACCTTCGTAAGCTGACAAAGAAGTATATATGTAACGTAGATATTGGGAGTGGGCACCTCTGATGACTCACTGCACGCCTAACCATTTAGAAAGCAAATACAGACCCCCACCACTAACTCCAGCACTGCTGCCAGCCATGGCTTCAGTCTTTGCTGGTGGGTCTTTCCCAAAATGAAGACACTACAGTTTAAACTGGAGATGCAAATCTTGCAGAAGATTCAGCTTGTCAGGAAGGCCACAAGTGACGTGAAGAGCTAGGAGGGAAGTGGCAGGTAAGGACAGGCAGTTCTGGTCCCTTAGGTGGTAAAAGATGCTTCTCAAGAGAATAATTTGCCCCCCAAATGATGGAGAGACCTTGAGAGCACCTGCTTAATTTTACTTTTTCATTTGTAGAGCTGGTTTTGCTTGAAATGTCCAACATCAAGGAGTGTCATAAGCCACCGGAGCAATTAGCTGTCCAACTCCTTTGCTAATTTAGCTGCAATTATAACAAAAATTTTTTAAAAAAATATGTACCTATACTATGTTATTTTCACAATTTTTAGTTTTATTTTTTCAAGCTAAAGTTCCAATCAAGTGTTTTCTGTCGTGTTTTTTCCCCCTGGCCCCCTGGAAGTGGTTTGTGCTGGCCTCACTGTCTCTGTGCTGATGTGGAGACCGTGGTAAGTGGGCCTGAGGGTCAGAGGGCCTGCCTGCGGGCTGTGCATGCACAGGGAGGCACACGGTGGGCGGGCGTGCTGGCGGTGCCTGGGCTGAGGCTTCATTATGAGTGCAGCCAGTTTTCATGCGGAGCTCCTTAAAGCATCTCTGGTTCTGAGAACAACCCCATCAGGAATTTTACTGAGAAGGAAACCAGGTTTTGGAAAATGGAGGTGACTTGTTTAAAGAGACCTTGAGAACACAAGCTTAAATTTACTTTTGCATTTGTAGAGCTGGTTTTGCTCGAAATGTCCAACATCAAGGAGTGTCATAAGCACTTTAGGAGGCAGTCAGGCTTTCTGATCTGATTCCAAAGCCCTGTGGGGTCCCCTACATTAATCTTACCCATGGAGCTCAGATCCTAGTAGCTGGTGGATGTGGGGGCTAAGGGCTGCTCAGAGAAGGGAGTGTGACATGAGCCCTCTGCAGTCCCCACAGCCCCGGTCCTGGCTGGAGGAGTGACCACCCTGGGATGGGAAGACAGGGCCTTGGCACAGATGCAGTGTATCCCCCACCCCTGGGAGCTGGCAGGGACCCACCAAATCCAGTGCCCAGGTCCTGATTTCTTCTCTCCACTGCTCACTCCCAACTGTTCCCATTTGCTGACTCCCCATCACTATAACCACTGAAAGTCACCTGATATCAATCATTTCCTCCAGTCCTGGGTCAGTAATAGGAGTGACAGTCTTGGCCAAGCCACCCTGGTACCAACACACATTGCAGAATAAAGAAGGAATCTGGAGTCTTAGGAGTTGTTTCAAAGAACAAAACTGTAAGGGCCTCCCTGGTGGCACAAGGGGTTAAGCACAGCACTATGAAGCTATGAGCAGCCACTGCGCATGAGTGAGATCCTGGCCAGGGAGCTGACCCACATGGCGCAGCAGACCTCTCCTGTCTCACCGCTGTTCCCCTCAGCAGTGTATCTCAGTCAATCCTCCTGTTCTGCTCCCTACTCTGTGTTTGGTGAATCCTTTCACATACACCCCACCCTGCACCTCAGGCCTACACCCCAGCTCCTGTATGCATAAATAAATCTTATATACCCCCCCCCCCCAAAAGAACAATCCTGTAAATGGTCCAGTCAACAGAAGGCAGCATAGTTAAACCCTGCTGTCCCCTCCCTGTCACTCACTGGCTAATCCCAACAGGGAGCCACTCATGACAGATGAGGAGCTGGGGCTGTGTGACAGACACTGGCTACATCTCCATGTCAGCTCAGTGGCCGCTTGGACAAGGAAGAACATTGACTGAGGCATCACGCAGATCCCCATTAGAATCCTGGGAACTTGGGCCAGCGACTCCTTTCCATATTGGAGGGACTGATCTAACGAGAGTGCCAAAGGAGTGGCAGCTCAACCACTGAGTTATAGACAGCTGCCTGTCTATAAAATGAGGGACTGATTTGTCTTGCTCACCACCCAGCTTGTTTGACGTTTACATGGTATCCCCAAATCCAAGAGGGCTGGGAGTCCAAGGCAAGTCTGGCTTGATGCAGGGCCATGCCTCTGATGTTAGGGCTCAGTGTCTGTGCAGATGCATCAGGAGCTGGTTGTCCTTCCCCCAACCCTATCCCCCAGTATAAACCAGAACAGCCTGCATTCCTTGCCCGGGAAGTGAGCCACCTAGCGAGTGGCAGGGCCCAGCTTTAACTGCATTTATTCCCAAGGCTAGAACTGCCAGGATTGCGTCACTCCCCAGTGTCTGATGACATGCACTTGGGCTTGGGGCCTTGCACAGTAACTACCTAGCGCTTGAGGCTCTCCCTCCTGCAGCTTCCCTTCGCTGTTACCACTCCATCCTGACTGGGTCATGGGTCAGCACAATTGGCATTTTGCACCCTACTCAGACTGGTCCCTCCAATGTAGAAAGTAATCACATTTTGGGTCACTAATTCCAGTGACTAATAGAAAGTAAGAACACAGAGCTATATATGTGCCTTCAAATGCCAAGCTTTGGGGGCTGGGGGAGATGCTATAAAGGAAAAGGACATTATGGGTCACTTGAGCAAATTGGTGTATGACTGGGAAACTACATTTGAGCTTAGCCAGAAGGTCAAAGAGCAGTAATACTTGATTATTCAAATTGGTATCTACATCATGGTTATGTAAGAGAATATGCTTATTTTTAGAAAATACTGCCCGAAGTACTTAGGGGTAAAAGGTGTGACTTCCCCTCACATAGTTCAGGAAAAAATTATGCACATACATTTATACACACAGACTCAGACACGTGCCTTTATACAGGCAATGTTGATTATACACATGCGCACACAATGTTGATTATACACATGTGCACGAAAGAGAGGGAGAGAAAGTGAAAAACTGATAAAATATCAACATGAGAAAGAATATGGCTAAAGGGCATGTAAATGTTCTCCATATTAATTCTTTCATTTCTGCAACTTTTATATACATTTGAAATTATTTCAAAGTTAAAAAAAAAAAGGACAATCTCCAAAACCTCAATTTGCTTTGCTTTTAAAGCCAATGCTATTTGTGATGGGGTTTCCATTTTAATTCCTGCCTTTCTAGATTCACATGGAGGCAGAGAAAAGATGACACAGGAATATAATAGCATGTGAATACACCCCCAACTGACTGACCCTCCTCACCTTGGAAGCAAGTTAGAACACAAGGGATGCCCTGCAAAAAGGGGTGACAAATATGTGGGCCTATTAAGCCCTCAGTGATTATACTGATCTGCCCCCATTTTGCTGTTGTATAGCAGCAAAATTATACTGATCTGCCCCCATTTTGTTGTATAGCTCCAAGTGCCTACAGAGGTCAAGCAAGTTATCTGAATGAATGAAACAGGCTAGGCTTAAGAAAAGTCAATTACTAGAAGTACAATAAAACTTTGATTTTTACTGAACTATATAGTGAGGCATAAAATGTCATACAAACAGGTACGTTACTGCAAGTTATATTTCTGAGTCAAAGTGGGAGGGATGAAAAACCGGAAATATTTAATAATCATTTTCTTACGACTCCCCCCTGGTCTCATCTCATTCCAGCCTCAGCCCAGGGCATGCTGGGAGCACTCCCTTTATCACGTTGAAATGTGGAGGACAGAGTCCCACTGTGAGTCCTTTAACTGGGAGCAGAATTTGGTTTTACTCAGTTTCATAATGGAAAACAGCTGTTCACAAATGTAGGTGCTCCCGAACATGGAGAGAATCTTTGCACAGTGATTTTTATATTTTGGGTAGCTACTCCAGAGGTATTTGTAGAACTCCGGTATCCCGACCTTGTCGTATTTTGTTTTCAGGACCGTATTACACTGCAGATCGATAACTTCCATCTGAAGCGCTTCATGCACACTCTCGATCTTCATGGAGAAGGGAGAGCTGAACAGGGTCAGTTCATTTTCATAGAGTTTGAAATCAGACAACCTTTTCTGGAATTCAGCCTTTAATTCCACAATTTTGGGAATGTAGTTCAGGCCATCATTTTCATTTTTGGAAACTGATTTCAGGGTGGGAAAGTGGACCAGATTATTCCTTGCCAGATGAGTTTCCCAAAGGGTCAGTTTTGCCAAGAAGGCACGAATCAAGTCATACATTTGTGTAACAATTTGTGAATGCCCTTGGAGAGAGATGTTCAAAGTATTCAGATGCATTGTCATATCAACCAAGAAGGCCAAGTCTTTGATCCAGTCTTGAGAGCTCAGTTGAGGCAGGGGCTTTCCTCTGGATGACATGAAGGAATCAATTTCTTCCAATGATTCAAAAAATCTCTTTAGCACCAGCCCACGGCTAAGCCACTTAATCTCGGTGTAGTACAGAAGGCTGCCATACTGGCTGTCCAGCTCATAGAGCAGAGTTGTGAACTCACTGTGGTTCAGTCCACGGGAGCATATCCAGTTCACAGAGTTAACTACCACACTCATGACGTGGTCCATCTTTAACTTTTGAGCACAAAGCGATTCTGGGTGAATGATGCAACAGATGGACTTCAGATCCGAGCCCTTGCATACCATCGCCACCTTGGACTTCAGTTTGGTAACAAGTCCATCATTTGCATCCACCATCACAGGAGTGCCCGTTGAGGCCACACTCACTAATTTTGACCAGTCGATATTAAACTTTTTAAGACTCTTCTCAACCCGCAAAAAGATCTCATTTCCAGATTTTGTACCTGTCATAGGTACTGTATCCAGAAGTTCTTCCGATGCATCAAAATTCTCATCAACACCACGGATGAATATGGCCAGCTGGGTGGTATTATTGATGTCTGTGATCTCATCAATTGCAATGGAATATGCTACAAATGATCTGATTTTTTCACGTAACTTCTCCCACAAGTTCCCAGTCACGTCCTCTACCTGCTGCGCGGCTGCATTTTCAGTCGGACTGACGCTGGCAAGCGCTTGCTTTTGCTCCACGCACACAGCTCCTGACGACCCTGAGAGATACTTTCGGAGTCCCTTTTTCAGCTCCTGGAGCTTCTCGTCGCGCACCTGCTCGGTGTACTGGTCGTAGTGCTTGCTGTGGTTGGTCTGGTAGTGGCGTCGAAGGTTGTACTCTTTGGACACAGACATGCTCTGCTTGCATATTAAACACGTGGGGATATTCTGCACCTCCACGAAGAAATACGCTCTCTCCCACTTTTCTTGAAATACACGTCCCTCTTGGTCTATCTTCCGCTTTCCCACTTTGGACAGAAACATGGAAATCAGAAATACTTCACTTTGGTCTTATTACTGTCAGAAGAACAGCAGCAAAAGCGTGAGGGCAAACCTGACAGAAGAGGCTGGGGGCGTGGTGAGCGCTTGTTAAACGCTGCTGGAGCGGATGTGGACCAGCTACGGCCAGATCTTCCGTTTTCTACAGAAACTTGGAAACCCTTATTTTTGAAAAAGACTCTGACTTTTCAGTGTTGGCGACTCTTTCCCGTTTTTAAAAAGAATACAAATCAAACTAAAGACATCTTTGGTGAGTTTCAGCAAGTAGCTGTATCGGCCACAGCTGGTATAAACAGGGATGATTTGAAACCATTTTTACATTTATTTTTTCCTTTGATTCTCAAGAGAGCTCTGAACTAACAGAGAAGCGAGCACAAAAGGCACGATTCACCTGCCGTGAGCCACCAAAGACCCGGGAGCGCCAAGAATGTCTTCTTTCAAATTTAAAGGATCGGGCCCTGGTACAGGTAAACTTTACTTCAAGGCAGCGCAGACATAAAAGCGCACTTTAGGAAAACGCAGGGGGAGAAAGAAAGTTAATTTAGGGTTTGGCTGAGGGTGAGCGCGAGACTGGAAAATAACTGAGTGTGGGTAGAAGGAATCTTCTCGGGGTGATAAAGGCATTCTAATATTAGCTTGTGGTGGTAGCTGTGCAACCCTGAATTTACTAGAATCACTGACTTGTGTACCCTTCCTCGCACATGTGGGTTTTATGGTATGTAGATGATGCTTCAGCAAAGCTGTCTTAAAAATGCAGCAGACCATTCAGCGGCAGATGAGTTTAGGAATAATAAGTGAGCATTTTAAAAGACCGTTTTCATTTTCAAACTTCTACTGAGGAGGTTCCCTAGTGACTCAGGCTCATAAGACCATCCTGCTTCTTCTGCTTTACACCCTCCATAGGATAATGACTTGCTCGCACTTGTCTCCAGGGGAGACATCAAAAACACTGAACAAGAGGAGTGGCGGGAGCATTGCTCAGTCGAAACACATGTCACTCTCTCCACTGGAGGGGCTTCTGGGAGCTTCTTCTCCACATCTTAAGCCTTTTGAGTCTGAGCTGTGGAGAGGTCAGGGGTGGGAGATGTGGGGCCTGGGCTGGCCAAGCAGACACTATCTACCAACTGAGACAGAGAGGCTCAGTGTCAGCTCTGACTATAGAGGTCTCTGGAATAAAGTGTGCTATCTCACTATCACATGGTCTGAATTAGAGCAAGCGCCCCGAAGCTGTTGCATAAAAAAAAAAAAAAGGCGTGGCTAATAGAGTTCAAGTTATAACAAGCAGGGCAAAAAATGCATAGAAAGAGCTTTGCTGGAAGGCTGAGGGTTTAGAGGCAAGGATCCCATGCTGAGTGCCCAGGAGATACTGCCCGCGGCACACCCAACCATCCTCCCCACAGCATACTCACCATTGCTAAACTCAAGGCCTGGGAGTGGTCTGGAGAGAAAGAGACACTGGTAAATGCACAGAACTCAATTTTTCTGACAACTTTCGAGGCAGGCTGCCCACGATCACAGGAACATACACACACAGTCGGCAGGAGCAGGATAAGATAAAATGGGCACGAGAGGCAGCAGGGCACGGTGGGGACTGCAGGGACCCCCTGACACCACCTGGGGCACAAATCCCTATCTTGGGCAAGTGACACCTGCACAGCCCATCCCCTGACCAAAGCAGGGAGCTCTCACGTACCTAATGACCGTGAATTTGATAAACTCTGCAGCATCCAAGATCCTTTTCATGGAGCTGATCTCCAGGTAGCCGGGGGCTTTGAACACCACCCCCGGGGGCATGCCATCGATGACCACGCAGCCAGGGTTGAATGTGATTTTCCTGTATGGAACTTTCACCGGGAAATCCACTCCAATTGCTTCACCTGCGATGAGGCAAACAGCAAAAAACTAGTTGAGTTTGGGTTTTCAAACCATCCCGATCAAGTGGCGATCAGCTATTGTGACTTTATTTGCCAGTGGTACTATGACATGGAAATAATTTCATGATTTTGAAATTGGCAACGGGTAGTGCAGCTGACCCAGGTACTCGATCTAATAAGCCCGATTACTGTAGCAGCTGCAGTTTTTGTGAGAATTAAATGATCAATCAGATGTTGAGCATTAACAGCAACGCTCAGCCATGGCGGGATCGGAGTAAGTCAGAACCAGCTGTTATTTTTTACTTTTAAATTGAGATACAACTCACCTAAACAATGTATTCATTTTAATTTTACAAAATAGTGAATTCTGGACATGCAATGATATAAAAACTTACCAAATTTCCGGCTAAAGAGGTCATTGACTTGTTCTCTTAGTTGTTTTATCTTTTCAATGCTCGATAATCTTTCCTTCTCATTATCTAAAAATCATTAAACAAACAGGCCAACTAGGTTTATTAATATATTTACTCCCAGGAAAGCTGGTGGAGGAAATGCCTGTTACCACATAAGAAGGCACTTTACCTGACTTATCCTTGAGTTTTAGCAACAATTAAATATTTTGAAATGTTTTATAAGTGGAAGCCATTACAGAGAATAGAGACATTTCTAAATAATTCCTAAAAAATTCTAAACTTCTAAATAATTGTTCTATGTAAACACACTATATGTTAGGGGACATCTTCAATAGCACACAAGACAGGGATGTCCACTTTCACCAGCACTCTCTAATCTTAGAGCAGAGATTCTAGTTGGCACAATATGACACGGACAAGGAATGCAGTGAACTGAGACTGGAAGGGAGGTGTTCGAACACTTAGACATTCTGTTCTAATTACATGGTTCCAAATCGAGCTATAACATAGTTTGCAGTGAAACATCTCTCCCACCCGACTCAACCGTGCTTCCTTCCTTGGAGAACTATGTCACCAGGTTCTTTTTTGTCTCTGCAGATATAGTTTACATATTCAAAAAAGAGGACTGAGGTACAAAAAGTACATTTCATTTCCATGGTCAGTTCTAATTAATTGGTGGCTGGTGCTGGCAGTTGCCTGCCCCGGTGTGGGTTTTCCAGTTCATGCCAGGGCATGGCTAAAAGCAATATATCTGAATAACAATATATCTGAATGGCTAAAAGCAATATATTTTAAGACATATACTGGCTATGTGGCAATCTGCAGCATATTATGTATCCCTGGAGTGTCATTCCTTGGTTGAACTAAGCAAAAAAAATAACAGTTCCAAAGAAACTCACCTATAAAGTGAAATATATAACATAAGTCATGGTAAAGCCGGATAATCTTTCATACCTGGAACTGTCACTTGAACAATGTTAAGATCTTCAACACCTGCTGCAGAATCTGTGATATTGGATGAACTGCTGTTTCCTTAAAACAGAAGTGGAAATTTAGAACTTGCAGAAAATGAGGCCAATTCTCCTCTAAAATGGTCAAAGTGCCACTTTGATCAGAAGCACACACTGAATTTTAAGAAATTTAGAGAACATTTAGCTGCAGTATAACAATAGGCAAATCCATAGCGCCAAAGTAGCCTGGTGGTTGCAGGGGCTGGGGTGAAGTAACTGCTTACTGGGTGGGGGGTGTTCTTTCGTGGTGATGAAAATGTCTTAGAACCAGAGAGATGGTGGTTGTGCAACTTTGTAAATGCACTGCAGCCACTGGAACTGTTCTCTCTGAAATGCTTCATTTTATGCTATGTGAATTTCACCTCAAAAATTTTTTTCAAAGTACTTTAAGGGTTTTCCTTTCATGGAACTTTTAGGAAAACAAAAAACCTCACTGTAAGACTCAGAATGGTGGCATCTGATGTCACACGATTCCTGGGTAAAGAATCACACTTCATCCACAAAGCTACTCAGGCCCGCTGACTTCTAGTACTGCTAATGGAATATCTGCCCCAAATCCACGCCCTCTTGGTTGTGGGTCAGGGACATCTCCGTGGAGTTACGCTGAGGGTATCACCACATCGTGTCCGATAAAACCGTCAGGCCTAACTCCACAGACACGCTGTCCTTTCACACAGGCCCAGTGCACAACCGAATGTTTTCTCTTAACCCTTCGGTAATATATGCTGACTGTGGAGAATTAGGGAAAAGTGAACAATGAAAGAAAAGTAGAATCACACATAGTTCCAGTACTGTTGCTGGAGTTTCGTTTATTTTCTTCTACTTTCTTTTCTTTCTATAGAATATATTTTCTAAACAAAATTGATCTCCTTCCATGGATTATGATTTCTTATTCTCCCCCCTTCTGCGTTTATAACTTGTCTGGAATCAGTTTTGTTTTTCACTGGATGTGATGTCAGCACTTTTCCAAACAGATAACCTGTTCTCTGACTGCTGGCCACTTAAACGGCACCCACTTTTCTATTATAAATCATTATAAATAATGATGCTGAGGTATCCTCCCGCCTTAAAATAATCAACGTGATGAAACCACTTTTACAATTCAAGTGAATGAAATACAGTGGAAGAATTGTATCAGTTTGGGAACAGTCATTAAATCTCAAAGTTTCCCAATTCATGGAAAAATAGTTCAGGCCCTGTGATAGTTCATGTGAAGTAATATCTCTAAATAAAAAGGACTTATTGAGCCAAAAAACCAAAAAGGAAACAAATTCAAGGGATGTTTATTTTATGGCTTATACTCTATTAGCCAAATACTATAGTCTTCTTATTAAATCATGTTTCTGATGGGGAAAAGAAAACTGAAAATATTTAATACTATTTTATAATTCAGATTTTATTAATTCAAAATCATGTCTGTCTAGGTGAGTGAGGTTAAATACTAAGATAGAACATATAGCCAATACCATTGAGACCTTGCAGTATAATTAAATGTATAAAATCAAAGACCTCATACAGGAAGATACCACGGAGAAGCTCAGAATTCAGAGATAAAAATATTTTTTAGTGGATTACTAAATAGATCACAAAGAAAGAATAAAAGGCACATTCTTTAACTGAATGGGCTGAAAACCCACATATTCCAAGATAAATGGTCTTAACTTGGTTCCCTGAAAATGCAAAAAGGTTTCAAAAATCTTTTAATTGTAAAGAATGGATGTGATTTTTAAACAAACATACAAACAAAAACCAGATTATAGGTAGGTTGGTTAAAAAGTTCAGAGAAAACCCGGTGGATCTTAAAAACTAAGTCACACTGAATCACGCTTGGAACTTGCCTTCCTTTAGATAGCTGCACTCCCACTGAGCTGGCCCATGGGGGAGGAGGTCAGCTCTTCTTTTTGGACTGTTTCTCAAGCTTGGCAGGAGAGGGAGCCTGCTTCTGATGGCCTGGTCTGCCCTCCCCTTGCTGCCCCTGTCCACCCCAACCCTGCCCCGCTCCTTCTAACCCACTTTGGTCCCCCTGGGGCCAGTGCTCACTCGAACGGCTTAGTTCCATTGTCTAGAACACCCGGAGCACTGGGGACTGGCTGGGAACATGGACTGCTGTGATCACACAGACACAAGTTTCCAGCTCGGATTTCTCCCTAAAAATATCCCTTAAGAAAGAATGAAAACTATACTTAGTGATGGGCGTATGGCAAGACTTTGGCAACTAACCTTCCATTTTCACCTCAGATTCAGGGTCCTCACTCCTTCCTGAAGAGACAAGCTGAGCAGAATCTTGAAAAAAAAATTTCTAAAATGACATTCATTATTATGTATCCTCATGTTCCAACATTTTACTGCTTCCACACCAAAAAAGTAGCTTATCTTGACATTTAAAGCAGACTTCATACTTAATAAACATAAAGGTAAATTTAATTTTAAGAGATAATAATAGGATAACAGGATAATTTTACAAAGGGTCATCTTATAAGAGATAAGGATAGAGTAGAAACTTTCAGATGTTAACAAATAATGCAGTTACCCACATTAATGGACAGAGAATTTCCTTTTATTTGAGCTAATGGTATTCATGTGGTCAAAGTGTTTTCTTTTATCAAGAATTATTAGGATTAAAAAGAAGCCATTTGCTTTGGTTAACAGTTCCCTTACCTGCAGCCAGGGGTTCACGGTGTATTATTACAGAGAACAACAACTAATTTTTTGTTGTTGTTGCTGGATAAGAATTATGAAATATACGCTAAGTTCTATAAACAGACAAAAACCTGACTAGAGTGTTTGACCTAACTCTCTCATTTAGAAAGACCTGCCAAAGTTAAGGAAAAAGACTAGAACTCAAACTACATTAGCTGTTTTGATACTGTACTATCTTTGTAAAATGTAACCTTTAGGAGGAAATGGGTGAAAGTATACCAGATCTCTCTGTATTATTCTTGCAGCTTTTTGAATCTGTTATTATCTAAAAATAAATGACTCAGGTCTACAGAAATAAAAGCACTTCGAGAACATCCCATGAAATCACCCTGACTCACTCGACACCAGTTTTAGGACTGAGCTCATGTAAGACTTCTCTCTAAATAATGTTTACCCATTGAAAAAAATGACCAAACGATATCTAAACATGTTTTAACAAAAGTAAAATGGTAATAGGGAGGAACAGATTTAGACTGAATTCAAAGTAACTGTTCCCCCCCACATCTTAAGGTCAGAGAGCGAAGTAATTGGACTGTACTTAACACTACTGAGTCATTCAATAGTAGTTAAGATGCCAGATGTTATGGTGTTTCCCACAATAAAAAATACGGAATTTAGAAAAGTAAACATGTAAAATAAAGGACACTGTGTCTCCTTGGATTAACGCAATTAAGTTAAAATGACTGACTTAATGAATGAACAGTCCCAAGACTGGACTCTGCTGGAGTATTGTAGTTTGTTCTCTGGGTAAAGTCTACCAAAATTCTTTTAGGTTTCAGAGAACTGGGCAAACAGTTGAGGTGGATGCGGGAATGATCCACAAAGAACGCCAGGCTCGCCACATCAGAAGCGCTAATGAAGACGTCCACACACAGTCCCCTGGGAAGTCCCGTGATGTAGAGACGAAAACCAAACAGTCGCTTGGCTTTTTTAGGAGACAAAAGTATTAATATTAATTTTATCTCCTAATCGCAAGGTCATCCTGCCCGTAAACTGGCAAAGACCCTTTCTGCCTGGCTGTCTGGAGAGGAAATGCACCTCAGTCTTGTCTTGGACATATGAACCACAGCAGGAATTTTGCTTTTCCACGTGACACTCAAAAACTTACATATTAATAGAGGGAGGTTTTATCACATTTTATAGCCAACTTAAGAATTTCCAAACGGTATAGTCAAAACAAAATAAAACAAACAACAACAAAACCCCAATTCTATTCAACTCTATTGAAAAGAATTTTGACAGGAAGTAAAGCAGCAAACTGCACCGGGTAGGGGTTTATGTCCAGGTGCTTTAAATAGAAACACAGATCAGATCCGAAAAGTAAGAGGTGCTAACATTAAAAGGGTGATCTTGGACCTCCCTGGTGGCACAACAGGGTTGAGTGCCAAACTGTAAAGCAGCTGCAGCACAGCAGTGCGAGTTCGATCCCCTGCCAGGGAGGAGGACCACATGGCGCAGCAGACCTCTCCTGCCTCGCCCGCTGCTCCCCTCAGCAGTGTTCTGCTCCCCACTCTGTCTCTGGAGAATCCTTTCACCTCTTGAGACTTTGGCCGTACTCCAGATCTTGTATAAATAAATAAATCTTAAAAAGGAAAAAAAAGGGCAAGCTAGGAAGTCACCTCTTTATTGCCAGATGTGTTCGAGTGATCGAGTTCCCTATAAAATACTAAAAACTAAATTTTTAAAATAAAGATTTTATTTATGCATACAAGAGCTGGGGCACAGGCCAGAGGTGCAGGAAGTGAGAGGATTCACCAGAGACAGAGCTGGGAGCAGAACAGGCAGGTAGACTGAAACACACTGGTGAGGGGAGAAGCGGACGAGGCAGGAGAGGTATGCTGCGCCATGTGGGTCCCCTCCCTGGCTGGGGATTGAACTCATGGGGCAGTGGCTGCAGGTGCTTCACAGTGCGTTGCTTAACCCCTTGCGCCACCAGGAAGTCCCCTAAAAACTAAAATTTTAAAAAAGAGATAAAGTGCTGCATCTTTCTAACCTTCCATCGGTAATTCCATTTCTACTATTTCATGGCTTGATGAAGAATGATGGCTTCCTGGAAAGGGAACAAACACTGCATTAAAAAGGCAGGAATATAGCCTTTTAAAAAAAATCATTAAAAATAAAACATTGTAAACAACTCAAGACCCATACCAGAATGTATATAGGTTACTTATAATCCTTAGAATAAAATTTTAAAAATTATAATTTCTTTGTAGTTTCTCTTCATTTTGCCTGAACTTTGAAGAAACTTTAAACATACAAATAGCAGGGAGATGGTGTCATGAAGCCACGGCCCGTCTCCGGCGTCAGCAGCCATCAACCCGCCCACTGTTTTGAGTAAATCCCAGATATTCCAGAATACAATGTGCAAATTCTGCACATGACAGTGACACAGCACCTCTCTTCCTTGAGCATGACAAAATATCAGCATCCCCCCAAATTAATGATTATTCTTTATCATCGTGTAATATCTCGTTACTGTTCAAATTTCAGTGGTCTCAGAAATATTTCCGAAAAGATTTTTCTTTGGAAATAATTTTAAACTTACAGAAACGCTCTCAAAATCAACAGGACAAAGAAAAGCCATAAACTCTCCATTCAGATAACATAACCTTAACATTTTATCCTGTTTGCTTAATCAATGGTAGTCTCTCTGCCTCTCTCTGAACATCTGTGTGTACGTATAGAGAGAACTATTTTTCTATCTCGGGATGACATTCCTTAACTTCTGGAATAGTTACAGACACTCTGGCCTTTATCTTTACTACATCCAGTGACTTCTTGCTAAGAATAGGGGTGTTCTCCAATGTGATCACATCATAGTTATAAAAATCACATGTCACGTGAGACAACACACTTCTTGCCATTTGTTCCCCACTCCTGCCAGTAGCCCCGAGTGCCTTTTGTAGTTTTTCTCCCGTCAGGAGCAGATCCAGTTTGGGGTCAGGTATTGGTTTTAGTGGTTCCATCTCCTTGGTTTCCTTGAGTCTAAAACAGTCCAGTTTGTCTTTGTTTTCTAGGGCTTTGCTGTACTTTTAAAGAATAGAGATCCTCTTCCCCACCTGCTTTCCCCTTGTAGAAGGGCCCTCATTTTGAGGTTGTCTCCTGTATAAAGAAACGACTACCAAGAACCGACAATTTAACTCTCATCTCCATCTTTAACTTTTCATGCTATCTCAGTAGCACAGGGCTTAACAGACAGACTCAAGGAAAATGCACCTGCAATGCCTGTACAGGGGCTGGGCTAAGCAGGGTCAGTTCCATGACAGTACAGGTTTCTGCTCTGCGTGGTGGAGTGTGAGACCCCAGGCAGAAGAACATGGTTCCTTCTCACTCCCTGCTTTGCAGGTGGATAGCAGTGAACATTTTCCATCACAAATAACTTTTGGAGAGGAAAATGATTCTAAAATGGTATTACCTTGTGTATTATATGCATAGTAATTAGGATCTTCTGATTCTTCCTTGACTGACACAGCTGCTACTTTCAGTGACACACCTTTGAATGCAAAGAAATGATAAAAAGCATCTTGGGTCAAACCACTGACAGACAAATGAGATAGCTAATATCACTTCTGGTTCCATTTTGATCAACATAACAATATTTTAATCAGCAAAAGAACTTGTAGCTCATGTACATTGAACAAGTAACTAATCAGTGTGAAAGTACAAGTAATATAAATTAAAATATAAAAAGAAGAAGGAAGGAGGGAATGGAGGGATAAAGGGAAGAAAAGAAGGGAAGCAGAACTCTAATTCCCAGTTGGAAGAAATTTTTCTTTTCAAGATGGCCGCCTACAGATGTGCATTTACGAGAAATGCCATGAATACTCTTCTGCAATGGGACCTGAATCAACCCATATAATCTGGCCCACTATAGTGAAGTGGACTTCAAAACCCAGGAAACTGCATGAACAGCGCCAGAGCCTTTATCAGGAAAAGCTGTGGTGGATTCAAACACCAGCTGCACCTTTGTCACAGCCCAGTAGGCACACCTGTTTGCAATGAGGCTTTTCACTCTTATCTTCTAGAAGTGGAGGCTATCTCTCCACTCTTTATAGGTGGGCCTGGCCACCTGCCTCTGCTTTGGGTCAGCTCATGAGGTGCCAGCCTGGGCATCGGTGTCAGGGTTGGCGCAGAGGTGCCACATGCATGTCCCTCAGATGCAAGGCCCTCCCCGCCGAGGCCTCGACCCACGGCCATCTCAGACCACCCGACCCTGGCAGAACCCGCTCTGCCCGACGGCTGCCAACAACAGGCTGGTGAGAAAGACTGAAGCACTGTATTCAGCCACTAGGTTTAGGGGTGATTAAAAAAAATTATGATGACTCGAAAGTATATACATAGAGAGATAAACATGCACACTACATATGAGAAATGTATCTATATATAATTATATATGTCTCTACATGTATATAGTGTATGTGGTCTCTATATTTTTAAAAAAAGATTTTACTTATGTATATAAGAACTGGGGTACAGGCCAAGGTGTAGGGAGCAGTGAGAAGGTCCACCAGAGACAAAGTGGGGAACAAAACAGGCAGCTCAGCTGAAATATGCTGCTGAGGGGAGCAGCGGGCGAGGCAGGAGAGGTCTGCTGCGCCATGTGGGTCCCCTCCCTGGCTGGCAGCAAGGATCGAACTCCTGCTGCAGTGGCTGCGTTTTGCTTTATAGTGCGTTGCTTAACCCGTTGGGCCACCAGGGAGGTCCCCGGTCTGTATAATTTAACCCAGATTGTTAATAACATGAAAAGCCTAGGATTCACTTTTGACATTGATTTATGAGTTCTGAGGAGCCTCCTGAAAATGTTTAACAGCAGTTGGTACAAGCACAGTGAGATTGGATATTGAACAGCAGGATAATCAAAACGAAAAACTTGTTAGAAAAACCAAGGCACAGAATAGTCCCAGATGAAATGGTATATTAAGGAAATTGCTCAGAAGTGGGACAAAAAGGAAATCTCATGGAAGATTAAAGCAAAGTTGGCAAGTAGAAACCTACTTATGCCTAGAGAAGGGAAAATGCTTCCATTGTGTTTATTAGTAGGTGATCTGGAAAGATTTTCACTAACTGGTTAAGAATTGAGGCTCTGTAGGGTCAGTGAATAGTGATCAGGCTTTTCCGCCCGCCCGCCACGGGTGTTGATGATGGACACCTGCGGTCCTGCACGCAGGCCTGATGGCGGCCCCTCAAGGAGGGTGTGGGCATGCGCGGTGGGCGCACCTGGGCTGAGACACATGGCGTGTAAGGACGGCGTCACAGGATAAAGACAGCAGAGGATAAAGAGAGCGCATAAGCAGAGGTCAGAGTGCCCAGAGAGTGAAGAAGTGCTGGGGGCTAGGAGGCCTACCAGCCTCCTGGCCCCCTGACCCCCTGCCTGCCGTGTACCTGGTTGTGTGAGATGTAAAGAGTAATAAAAGCTTGAAAAAAGCCACCGAGGGCTGCAGGCCTCCTCCCTGACCCGTCTGCTCGGATCATAGAGAACCTTCTCCGTGTCTTGCCGGCACCACAGCTGGCATAGTTGGCAGGATGATTTGATGCAGACGGGTGTGGAGCCCTCTGAAGACCTCAGGAGGGACTGAGGGGTGGCAGACCGTGAGCATGTGACAACGCTGGCAGCACAGGTGGCCAAAGTCCAGGAGCTGCAGGAAGAGCTAAAGACACTGCAGGAGCACAGGAGGTGGACATGGTCCGGAGCTGCGGGACACAGCCCACGAGGACCAACCCACGACCCTTGAGGCAGCAGAGGCGTTGGAGGACTGAGGTTCAGCGTTCAGAGCTTGCCCACTGCTGATGCGAGGAAAATACTGATGGACTTGGACTGACAATCCTGCCGGAAGGCTGGGAACTTAGGTAGGTTGATGTTATGTTTATGGGACCCTGAGCGTGGGTGGTATTGGTGTACATCCCAGGAGATGGGAATCAAGGGGTGCCAGTGTGCCCCAGTGGCTAAAAGCAGCCTGGGTACTGCCCGACATTCCCACGCCGCAGCCCAGAGAGGCGATGGCCAGAGTAAAGAAAGAGGCAGGCATGAGGAGAGCCCAAAATTGGCTGAGGGAGGAAGCCCTCGCTAAGTTCTCTGCAGCCAGGCAGAGGAGAGGAATCAAAAAGCCAACTAGAGAAGGCAAAAGCTGGTTCTGAGATTGGGAAGCCCCGAGCGGATGGTGGGCAACTTGGCTGGTGAGTCTCTTACAGTCACCTGTGGGTGATGCTGTTTGTTGAGCGAGCGTGAGGAGCTGAGGAACCATCCTTGGGGGACAAGTGGGGAATGTGGCTTGTGGTGGAGCCCACAGCCGAAGAGGGGACCCAAGAGAAGCCGCGTGTGGAGCTTGTACCCACGGATCCCCGACCCGTGTGCGTGTGCACAGGGTTGGCCTGAGTGCAGGGGCTGCGTGTCATGTTTGTGGCTGTGGAAGCCGAGTATTGGAGTGATGGCAAAGAGTACTCCTGGGGATTGGGCAATTATGCCCAATGAGTACAGTGTCACCAATCCAAGAGTGAGAGCATCCTGGGGGTGGGTGTGGTGTGTGGCTTGTGACTGAGACCACAGCCAGAGAAGGCCAGGAAGCCTGATGGATCCTGATTGCAGATGCTGTGAGTGGTTCCCCCTTTGCTCAAATGGTGCCTTCAGCAGCAGATGTGGTGGATCATCTGCTGGTGCCAATAATCTGGTCTTTTGTCCCTGGGTTGGTGCCCTGCCCAGGCGTATTTGTATTCTGTTGTATTTTGTTGCATTGCTATATTGCGTTGTATTCTGTTTACTTTTGTGGGTCGTGGCTGCAGTGTTCATATTTGTTAATGGAAACATGTATATTTTGTATGGCGGAAAACCCTGAGGGTGTGGATTGTGGGGTCAGTGAATAGTGATCAGGCTTTTCCGCCCGCCCGCCACGGGTGTTGATGATGGACACCTGCGGTCCTGCACGCAGGCCTGATGGCGGCCCCTCAAGGAGGGTGTGGGCATGCGCGGTGGGCGCACCTGGGCTGAGACACATGGCGTGTAAGGACGGCGTCACAGGATAAAGACAGCAGAGGATAAAGAGAGCGCATAAGCAGAGGTCAGAGTGCCCAGAGAGTGAAGAAGTGCTGGGGGCTAGGAGGCCTACCAGCCTCCTGGCCCCCTGACCCCCTGCCTGCCGTGTACCTGGTTGTGTGAGATGTAAAGAGTAATAAAAGCTTGAAAAAAGCCACCGAGGGCTGCAGGCCTCCTCCCTGACCCGTCTGCTCGGATCATAGAGAACCTTCTCTGTGTCTTGCCGGCACTACAGGGTCCCAAAATGCGGGTGGAATTTGAGATATGCAAGGAGCTTTAGGGTAGGGGGTGGAGGAGTTTGAGAGGGGAGAGTGAAGGCTGAAGAGGAAATTCATTTACTGTCACTTATTACTTGTCTGAATTTGTAAAAGTTTTAATTGTGTATAACTTGTAATATTTTATAATGAAGTTTTTAAAAAAAGATTTATGCATACAAGAGCTGGGGTACAGCCCAGAGGCATGGGGTGGGGATGAGAGGATTCACCAGAGACAGAGTGGGGAGCAGAACAGACGGATCCGCTGAAATGCACTGCCGAGGGGAGCAGTGGGCGAGGCAGCAGGGATTGAACTTGTGCTGCAGTGGTTGCATTGGTCTCATAGTGTGTTGCTTAACCCACTGCACTACCAGGGAGGCCCTTATAATGAAGTTTTAATTAATGTACAAGTTCCAAGCTGACTAAGAACTAAAGACTAACGGAAGATTTTGATAAACATGTCACAGCTGGACTGTCAAGGAAAAACTGTTTTTAATCCAGACAATAGGAACCAGATTTGACAATGCAGAAATGTACTATTGTTTTGGACACAGATTTACTTCAGCCTCTCCTCCTAATAAGTGAGGGAAGAAGGGAGAGGAGAGAGAGGTAGGAGGTGGGAGGGACAGAGAGAGATCTGAGAACTGTTTCAGTGCCTGCTCTGTGGCAGGGGCAGCGGGCAGCGAGGGGACTGGCCGCACTCTGGAGTCTGCGGGCACCTGGAAGCAGTTCATATTGCATCATGAAGCCCACAGTAGAAAGTCCCACTAATAGGGAACTTATTTTTGTTCCAACAAACCACATCTCCAAAGAGAAGTCTCAACAAAAGACACCTATCTTAAGGTAGGAGACACTCATGTGGCCCAACAGCCGGGCAGGACAGAGACAGGGGCTGTGGACCTCTAGTGGCTCCTGGGGGAAGTTGAGCCCTCCCACCCAGCCCACCCCATTTGTCTTCCCAGCATCTAAGAGGAGACTGACTGGGGGGCTATAAACTCTCCGGTGACCGTCTGAGGCACAGGCAGAATACGTCTGAGCTTTGAAAAGCATCCAAGCTATGCAGAAACACGAAGGCTTTGTCAGTGTGAGCGGAAGACTCCGCAGCTGAATTCTGTTTAGCTGAAATACTTGGCTCATCTCACTGACTTGCACTGGATTTACTCAGAGCTGCTGAAGTGGACAAGCACTGTTCTCTCCCAGACTGATTTAGGGTGGTGCTTCTAGGCATGTGTTCGCGTGGGGCTGGGGGTGACATGAGCATCCACAGTTGTGGGGGGACCCTTGAGTGTGAGAGAGGAGGGTTCCCCAGGAGCTGAGAGGTAGCTGAGACAAACCGAACCCCGTTAGCCTTAGCCACCTTGGCATTTGCTTGGCTAAAGGCTATTTTCCTTCATTTTATACTTCTTCTTCATATTAAATATTGCTTTTCTTTTGGACTATCTCAAATTTTAACTTTTGTTTGTTTTTTTAAAAGATTTATTTTTTTATACATACAAGAACTGGGGTAAAGGCCAGAGGTGCGGCGGGGTGAGAGGATTCACCAGAAACAGAGCTGGGAGCAGAACAGGCAGACTGACTGAAACACATTGCCGAGGGCAGCAGCGTGCGAGGCAGGAGAGGTCTGCTGCGCCACGTGGGTCCCCTCCCTGGCCGGCAGCAGGGATTGAACTCGTGCTGCAGTGGCTGCGGTTTGCTTCATAGTGTGTTGCTTAACACACTGCGCCACCAGGGAGGCCTCAAATTTTAACTTTTGAACTGGTGATTTCATGTTTCTAAGTTGCTCTTCTGAACGTGAGTGCTACTTTTACCTGCTTAGAGTCAGGCTGGGGTCCTTTTCACCCTTCCCAGCACTGAATGTTGATAGACTCATTTATTTTTTGTTTTCTAACCTTTCTACTTTCAACATTTTTCTACGATCTTGATTAAATATTTGAGTTAAAAAAAGTTTTTTCCTATTTTTAACCTTTTTAACTTTTTGTTTTAATAAATGCCATTTTTCTTTTTTTGGAGGATGGGAAGAGTTGGGGATGGGGGCCTACTATTCTTATCCTTTAAAGAGGGATGCCCCCCACATACACTGTCATGCAAACACATCTCTACTGTAGAACATTTAGAATGACTAAGAAGTGCGGGAAGGCAGTAAAATATGTGAAAAATTGAAAACACAGCTCTATTTATAAATCAAGTCCTCATTCCACATGTGTCTTCAAGACATTTTGCAGTCAGATTCTAATTTACATATGATTAAAATAGTATTTTGCCCACGAATGCAGCTACATAGCAACATCATAGTACCTGATGTTTACTGAATTAGAAGGTTCTCTTCTAATAGCTGTGTAAAACATTAGTCTGTAAGTAAGACTCAAGTTGAGGTTATTGTCCTTATCCCTAGTTTTTGTTGTCGCTGGTTCTTTTTTCTTTTTTTAAAGATTTACTTATGCATACAAGAAATGGGCCAGAGGCACGGGAGGTGAGAGGAGTCACCAGAGACAGAGTGGGGAGCAGAACAGGCAGATGGACTGAAACACACAGCTGAGGGGAGCAGCGGGCAAGGCAGGAGAGGTCTGCCTCGCCATGTGGGTCCTCATGCTGGCCGGGGATTGAACTCATGCTGCAGTGGCCTCAGAGGCTTCATAGTGCGGTGCTTACCCCATTGCGCCACTAGGGAGGTCCTCTTTGATTTTTCAATATAGAAAATCTTCTCATGTGCAAAGTTTTATTTTGTCATTTCCAACCTTTGTGTCTTATTTCCTTGTCTTGCCGCACTAGCTAGGACACTCAGCACAGTGTTAAAAAGGAGAGGGAGAGGGTGCACCTTTGCCTCCCTCCTGATCTAAGAAACCTAGTTTTTCATCACTGAGTATGGTATTAACTGTGGAGGTTTTTTTTCTTTTTTTAAAGATTTATTTATTTATTTATTTATGCATACAACAACTGGGGTACAGGCCAGAGGTGCGGAGTGGTGAGAGGATTCACCTGAGACAGTGGGGAACAGAATAGGCGGATCCACTGAAATGCACTGCTGAGGGGAGCAGCGGGCCAGACAGCAGAGGTCTGTTGCGCCATGTGGGTCAGCTCCCAGGCCAGGCTCGACCACATGCCTGATAACTTGATAGTGCTGAGACTTTATCCCTTGTGCCATTGGGGAGGCCCTAACTGTGGAGTTCTTATAGATTTTTTTTCAAGTTTCAGAGGTTTCCTGCCCTTCCTACATTACTAAGAATCCCCCACCCCTCTTTATTTTGTTAAAAAAAAAAGGAGTCAAATGACACCCCGCTAAATACTTGATTCTAAAAGTATCAGTGTACATACCAGAATCTTCCATGGGTTCGGTTTTCACATTGATGGGGCCACAACTGAAAGGAGAAGGGAGCCCAGGTCAAGTCCAGAAGGTGAAAACCTACCACGGGCAGGTAGACACCTGGATTCGAACCCCCTGAGTCCCTGTGCCATAATCCCCTGCCTTCAAACTGAATGCCAGAGGGCCTCAGTTTTAACACTGACTTTTATAATTTGTCACAAAATTAAGGGTGTCAGTGGAATCAGCTTTATAATCCCAAACATCCTTTTGAATAAGAATATGTAACAAAATAGAGTGGTAAATTAATCCTTGTAGTACATATCAAATGCTATACGGAAGCCTTTTCACAGTCTAAAATCTAACACTTTGGAGTTAGAGATGGATTTTCTCATTAGTCACCCCTTACCTTTCACTGGGTGGTGTCAGTGAGCCCTCGGCATCCATCCCCCGGGCAGGTCCCCCTGTGCAGGAGTAAAAAGATACGCATTAGCACCTTTCCATACCTTGCACAGGACAACAGTGAAGGCACATAAAGTGAAACCGACACAGAGAGAACAGAACTCAGGTCATTCCGGGGTAGCAGGGGGGACACCAACCCATATCAGGCCCAGTTTTCTGGGCCATCTGTGTGGGCAGAATGAAGCCAAGGAGCAGACTGGGGCCTGAGTCACCTCAAAGAAGTTACTAAACCTCTCTGCTTCAGTTTCCTCATCTGAAAATGGTAACTGGGTGAGGATTCACTAATACATGCAAACTGCTTAGAACAGTGCCTGCGTGGCTTAAGTAGCAATCATTATTATCCTAGGATGAAAATAAAAGCCACCCGACACAACGATCACCAGATCACCCCCACCCCACACTCTAATGTGAGACTCCAGGAACTCACACCTGCTCCAGAAATAGCCTTTGCTCTGGGGCAGCCATGCTCAGAATGTGTCACAGGGCCCCGCACCTGGGAGTGAACCCTGTGACCTGTGCAGCCTGTTCCAGCACACCTGCCTGCAGCATCTTATTTCTCCACTTCTTTTTTTTTTTTTTTAAAGATTTATTTATTTATGCATACAAGCACTGGGGCACAGGCCAGAAGTGTGGGGGGTGAGAGGATTCACCACAGAGAGTGGGGAGCAGAACAGGCAGATCAACTGAAGTACACTGCTGAGGGGAGCAGCGGGCA
>JAGFMF010011925.1:2517214-2549555 GCA_019455555.1 Galemys pyrenaicus
CCCTCCCTGGCCGGCGGCAGGGATCGAACTCGTGCTGCAGTGGCTGCGGTTTGCTTCACAGTGCGTTGCTTAACCCACTGCGCCACCAGGGAGGCCCTTATTTCTCCACTTCTACAGTCTCAGCACGGCACCCCCTTTGGACCTGGTCTTTTGTGAATGGCTATGGCTCAACAATGTTCCAGAGTAAGAATCCGAGAAAATAAGTGGGCGCGGGTGGTCTCTGATTGCTTCTGGTGAAGTTTCAAATCCCATCCCTTTTATCCATTATCTTAAGGAGATTATGGGGGGGTCCTGGGTTCTCAAACATGGGCTCAAACTCCTTTCCACAAAGCTTCATGCCAGACCACCTAGCATGGGCTTTCCGGGAGAACCTACTAGTGCAGGCCCTGTGTATCTCGAGGGCCAGCTCCTCCAGGAAGTGCACTGTCACGCCCTTCTAATATCCAGGGACTCGGGCCTTCCTCCAGCCATCCTGAGGGCGCTCACCCTCTGTTGAACAGGCTCATTCCTCCTCCTGGGCTATGAGTCTTAGAAGCATGAAGTGACTGTGCAGATCCATGTCCAAAGCTAACAAAGCCTGGCCTGGGGCTGGTGGTCCAAGACCATGGAGTGCCCCCCAAAATCCTAAGCACTTATACCCAAGGATAAGGCAGGCTTACTGCCTTCCGTAAGGTCTGGGCACAGCAGCCTGCCATCACGTGTGCTGCGAGGAGGGCTGTGTGAGCGCTGGGTGTCCTTTCCTGAGCCACATCCTTCACACGTCACAACCCCCACCCTGGAATGTCAGAGGTTGCCACCTCAAAGGGGAGCGGGAAGAGAATAAACGAACTTGAGAATGTGCCAACCAGGCATTTAAAACAAGAAAAGCAGAACTGGTTTAGCAGCCAAGGCCAGGCACCAAGTATGAGACACTGTCACTTACCTAGCGGAGACGCTGTCACTTACCTAGCGGACTCGCTGGGCCTAGGAAAGGTCTGCAAGAAAACCGATATTGTTACCCATTGTGAACACACAGGAATGACAGCAAAAATCTGAATAACCACTTTAAAATGTAACAGGACAAAATTAACAAACTCACTGAAAAGAAGCCATCAGTTTATGTCCAAATTAACTTGCTGTTATGATGAGATAGAACCTGTCACCTGTTTATGATAAATGAAATCCCTGCTTTGTTCTCCAAAATCCATTTCAGGGTTGCGGGATCATAGTTCTCAGGGTGCTGAAAGGCAACTCCTTCTGGAAGCCCCTGCACCACCACAGCTGCCTGGTCTCTCAGCATCTTCTCATATGGAACAGGCACCACTGCCGCCGTTCCTAAGGCTTTCCCTGTAAGGGGGGCAAGAGGTTTCATTTTCATTAGAACACGTGTCCAGGCAGCCGGGTGCCCCACAGGCTCTGGACGGTTCTCTGATAATGAAGTGTGTTGACAATACAGAAATCTTTTCGAGGACAGCTGACAAGCTGACTAGCTAACTAGGTAGCAGACAAACCAGTCAATGGATTAGTGGATTAGTTAACTGATTAGCAGGCTGACTGACTAGTTATCTAGGTGACTAGTTAACTGGCTAGATAACTAAATAGTAGCAGACCAACTAGTTAACTAGATGACTAGCTGGCTAAATAGCCAACTAACTAACAGCTAACTAGCTGACTAACTGGTTAAAATTTGAGATTAAAAAAGTAGATGGGATTCTAGAAAGAAGCAATCCACGGTCAGGTCAGGGCCAGGTTAACCAGAGGCACCACTTTAGAGTTCAGGAAAGGAAGAAGTGAAGTGTTAACAGTGCGACCTGGTGGGCAAGGGGGTCTTCTCACCTGGACCACATGTCCACATCAGCAGAGGACCAGCTGAGGGTCCCCCTTGGGTTGTTCAACAAAGTCAAGACCCAGGGTAATCTGGCCAATTAAAAGTGTGAGTAGTTTATTAAGAAGTCTTAACTCAGGCCTCCCTGGTGGCGCAGTGGGTTAAGCAACGCACTATGAAGCAAACTGCAGCCACTGCAACACAAGTTTGATCCCTGCCGCTGGCCAGGGAGGGGACCCACATGACATAGCAGACCTCTCCTGCCTTGCCTGCTGCTCCCCTCAGCAGTGTGTTTCAGTTAGTCTGCTTATTCTACTCCCCACTCTGTCTCTGGTGAATCCTCTCACCTCCCGTGACACTGGCCTGTACCCCAGTTCTTGTATGTATAAATACATACATTTTCCCAAGAAGTGTGTTCTGGAGATTCTCCTTACTGCTGGATTTGTGTAATAACAATGTGATTCTATAAGGTATATGAACTATTAAAAGAGCTTCATTTTGATTTTTAAAGACTTGGTCTTATTATTTAGTGTATAAAACCCTGCCAATCAGTTTCATATCGTGTTATAAACAAAGCTGGTGACATCTGGCTTGGTTGTATTAAAAGCACATAGTGGGCCCTCCCTGGTGGCGCAGTGGGTTAAGCAACGCACTATGAAGCAAACCGCAGCCACTGCAGCACGAGTTCGATCCCTGCCACTGGCTGAGGAGGGGACCCACATGGCGCAGGCAGACCTCTCCTGCCTGGCCCGCTGCTCCCTTCAGCAGTGTGTTTCAGTCCATCTGCCTGTTCTGCCCCCTGCTCTGTCTGGTGGAGTCTCTCACCTCCCCGCACCTCTGGCCTGTACCCCAGTGCTCGTATGCATAAAATAAATAAAAAAGCACATAGCATCCTGTCCCTCCGTATCACAAGTGAGTAAAATTTCCAACCAAAGAAAGGCAAAAGAAAAAAAACTTATAAAATCTTTTCATTCAAATCTTCATATAAAAAAGAGAAATTGCTCCCCTCCCCCATTCTCTTGAAGGTTGCACATTTTGGTGTACCTAGGGCTGCAGAGAGCATCCTAAGCTAGGGCTGCAGAGAGCATCCTAAGGTTACTTGGGCTGCTGCCAGGAGAGGCTGAGTGCGCCACCCCAAGCTTAACAGTCCTTTTATTCACGCACAGGCTGGGCCAACTGCCTGCAGAAGAGTTATGACATCAACTTGGCTGGCGCCACCTCTGGGCTGGGTCCTTCTCTCTGCACTGGCTGGCCAGCCCTAAGGGGCTAAAGTCCCATGCTGGATCAGTATGTGGATTTTATTTTATTTTTTTTTCCTTTAGAATTATTTTATTAAATCATAAATGTACAACAGCTTCTTAACTGTACACACGCACTTAAATTTTTTTAAAGGAAAAAAACGTTATGTCTTATTACACCATGATCCTGGCTAATAGCTTTTCAAAACTTTTGAGAAAAATCTTAAAAAAGGTTTCACATGTCACCTGAAACTTACAAATTTAACATTATCAAAGAAGGAATGCTTCTACACTCTTACAAAGACCACTAGAAAGAAACAACAATTAAAAAGCTAAGAAACTGTCTCAAAGGCATTTTTTTTACAATCCTTCCTCCACAGTAAGGTAATGTTATTAAATAATCCAATCCATTTACAAAATGGCTCTCTGCATCTGCTCTGGTGTCTTTTGCCATATCACTGCATATTTATGCATGACTGAGATAAGAGTTTCCTTAACATTGTTATTTCGATAACCTGAAGCTGTTCTGTTACTGTGGGCTCTCATCCTCTCCTATTTATACAGTGAAGCCCATGGCAAATAGGAAGAAGCTCAATATCGGCTTCTCCCTCCATAACCCCCACTTCCTCCACTGCCTCCTGGACCATAGTTTCCTCCAGTATGTGGATTTTAAAACGTTAAAAACATTCTAGGTAGTCAAGCCAGTAAAGTGATCTGTCATACCGACCTCCTTGGTAGTGGACTATTCAGAGAATGAATGCTTCAAGTGAATTTTACCGTAACACAAGCAGAAATAGTCCCCAACGGCTTTTCTGAGTGTTTCTGTCTCTTCTGCAGGGATCTGCATCCCATTTGCAGGGCACGGGGGTTTACCTTCAGGCAACTCTTCGGCAAGACCTGCAAACACATGATGGCACAAAGTCAGCCTCGTGTGGATATACTTCTTAATAGCTGAGTTTCTGGCATTAAAGGAGAAATAAACACAAGCCAAGATCTTTTAATAAACAAAGGGCAGGGTACTCATGATGGGAAGATGATAATCACCTCTGAAATGTAGTTACTGACCAAGAACTGTACATAATTCTGCTCATAGGCAATATTAGTAATAGGAAGGAAAGTATTTTTGTCACAAAAATGTTATTTGCTATGCAGTGTAAAAGTAACATTGTGGAGAAGAGCGTCACCACTGAATGCATTCAGGACCAGCGCCCCAGCCAGCCGCCACTGCAAGAACCATACAGGGAAGGTTTAAGGAAAGAATCACAACTATTAGCATGGAATTAAGTCTAAGGGTGATAGGAACTCTCAAAGGATACAAGTATCAGGAAGCTAGCGTGGCCCCAACTGCAGGATGAGACAGGATCAAGGGAAGAGACTAATCTGGAATTCTAGAAATAAAAAATCACTGGAAATGAAAACTTCACAGGATGGAATTAACTGTACACTGGATGCAGTAGAAGAAAGAATCAGTGACCTGAAGGAAAGGTCAATGGAAATTATTTAATCTGAAGTGTCCATAGAGGGGAAGAAAAAGTTTTAATGTCTGCTGGAAGAACATAAAATTTTCTTCTATATGTATAAACCAAGAAGAGGATGAATTAGAATATATTTGAGGAGATAATGGCCAAAAATGTCCAAAATTGATGAAGATATTAACCTGCAGATTCAGCTCCATAGACCAAGCAGAGTAAAAACAAAGAAGACCACAAACAGGCAAATTATGACCAAGTGTGGAAAACTTAAACAGAGCTAGGGAAAGGGATATATTACCTTCAAATGAACAAAAATAAGAATTCTTCTTTCTTCCTTTCTTCTTGCTTTTCTTTTAATTGTATCTACATAAGATGATAGATGTTAGCTGAGCCTATTGTGGTCATCATTTCACAACATATGTAAATCAAGCCATTATTTTATATGCTTTAAATTTATACAATGATGTATGTCAATTATTTCTCAACAAAACTGGAAAAAAAGTGCTAAAAAATTCTAATCTGATTTTATATTTAAGATAGTAGATGCCAGAAGGTAAGAATGGAATGAAACTTTCTAAAATACTGCAGGAAAAAATTTGTCAAACTAGGATTCTGTAGCAAGTACAAATAGTCTTCAAAAACAAAGCATGAGAGTAACATCAGCAAGATGGGAGAGGAAGGGGCAACAGGCGTTCCCTCCCCCACAGCCACACTGAATTAACGCTGCATAGCTAGGATACCTCTGTAAGCGCTGGGCAGACCAACCGAAAAGCTACAGTGCCCAAGCCCTTGTTAACCAAGGGGCAGTTCCTTCAACTAATGATGGAAAAACTGGATATCCACAAGCCAAAAATTAAGCTGGATCCTTATCTTACACCATGGATTCAAGACCTAAACATAAGACCATAAACTATAAAAATCCTAAGGAAAAAAGTAAAAGAAAAACCAGAGCAGAAGCTTCATCGCATTGAACACAATAGTGATTTCTTGGATATTACACCAAGAAGCAAAAGCAGCAAAAGCAAAAATAGACAAATGGAATCAAAATAACTTTAAAAACGTATGTGTATGGAAAGTCATGACCAACAGTTAAAAGGCAGTCTACTGTATGCTGGCAAATCGTATGTTATTTTTTTAAAGATTTATACATATAAGAATTAGGGTGCAGGCAAGAGGGGTGTGTGTGTGTGTGTGTTTGTGTGTGTGAGAGAGAGAGAGAGAGTGAGAGAGGATTCACCAGAGACAGAGTGGGGAGCAGAACAGGCGGACCCACTGAAACACTGCTGAAGGAGGCAGCAGGTGAGATAGGTCTGCAGCGCCATGTGGGTCAGCTCCCTGGCTGGTTGGGGATCGACCTCATGCTGGAGTGGCTGGCAATAGCTTGATAGCACTGAGATTTTAACCCTAGCACCACCTGGCAAATCATAGGTTATAACTGTGAATATAAATGTAGGAATTTTATAAATCATGTATTTGATAAGGGGTTAATATCCAGAATGTAGAAAGAACTCCTATAACTTAACAATAGAAAATTAAAGGATTCAATTTAAAAATAGGCAAAGGACTTAGATAAACATTTCTCCAAAGGTGATATAAAACTGATCAACCAGTATATGAAAAGATGTTCAACAACACTAATAGTCAGAGAAAAGCAAATGTAAACTACAATGAAATATTACTTCATACCCATTAGGATGGCTACTATCAAACAAGTAGAAAATAAGAAGCATTAATGGTAAGTGATGTGGAGGAAATGGAACTCTTGTGCATTGTTAGTGGGACTGTAAAATGGTGCAACAGAGAGATTCCTCAAAAACTTAAAACTAGAATTAATTTATCACCTAGCAATCCCAGTTCTGGATATATACCCTCCATAGTGAAAGCACAGTCTCAGGGTTATTTGCACACACATTTATAGCAGTACTACTCACAAAAGCCAAAATGTAAAAGCATCCCAAATGGTCATCAAAGATGAATGGATAAACAAAATGTGATACATATGGAATATTATTTAGCTTTAAAAAAAAGTACAGGGTCAGGCCTCCCTGGTAGTGTAGCGGGTTAAGCAATGCACTATGAAGCAGACCACAGCCACTGTAGCACGAGTTCGATCCCTGCCTCTGGTGAATCCTCTCACCCCTTGCACCGCTGTCCTGTTACCCTAGTTCTTGTATGCATGAATAAATCTTAAAAAAAAAAAAAAAGAGAGACATTATACAGTAGGCTATGACATGAATAAACCTTGAGAAAATCATATGCTAAGTGGAATAAGCCAGTCATAAAAATCGTTTATACACACACAACTATTGTGTGATTCCACACATACAAGTATCTACAGTAGTCAAATTGATAGAAGCAGAAAGTAGAATGGTGGTTATTAGGGGCTGCAAGGGAGTTTAATAAATAGAACTTCAGAAATGATGAAAAGGTTCCAGAGATCTATTTCACAACATAAATCTACGGCAACATGGTTAAGATGGTAAATTTTATGTTATGGGGTTTTTTAAGTACAGTTTTTTTTTTTTAAATGAAGGCAAAGTAATTTCTGGTAAACAAAAACTGAGAGAATGTATTACCATCAGACCCACACTAAAAGAAATGTCAAAGTTTTTCAGGCTGAAAGAAAATAATAATCGAGATGGAAATTAAATCAACTAGAAGGAATAAAGAACATTAGAAATGGTACATATAGGTAATTATAAAGGACTTAAAAAATTGGAAAGTAATTGCTTAAAGCAATAATAAGGACTATGGTATTTATAACATATTAAGGCTAGAAGGAAGCATACAGATTATATTGTTTAATACTCTTATAGATACAGAATTAAGAGATTTAGATTCACTGTGACATATTAGGAAGGCATATTGTATGATTGGAATCCCAAGACCAACCAAGAAAAATCAAAGAGCTAAAAAGTCAACACAGGAGATAAAATGTAAGAAATATCTCAGTGTTAAATAACACAGGAGGGTAGGTACAGGGGAAGAATAAGTATATGAGACAAATATCAATAGAAAAGAAACTGCAAGATAAGACGCCTAAGCCAAATAATTATACTGAAAGGAAATAGACAAAAGATCTAAGGAAAAGTCAGATATTTTCATATTGACTTAAAAAAAAAAGATGTATCTGTATAGCTTACAAGACACTGTTTAAATATAAAAGTACAGAAAGCTGAAAGTAGGTGAATAAAAAAAGATACCACGCAAATATTACAAGAAAGAAATGTGGTGTGTCCACTTTAATACAAGACAAAGTAGATCAAGAGTATACATGAAAACAAAGAGGACCATCTTATGAGGAACAAAAGGTCAATTCATCAGGAAGACATGATAATATAAAATGTGTATGTTTCTAAGAACACTCAGATTCCTGACTTCAACAAAGATGCAGCAAAAAGTTAGAAACCATAAGGAGAAACAGACAAATATACAATATAACTGGAGATTTTAAATGCACTTCTGTTAGTAAAATAAGTGTGTAAAAAATATATAGATGAATTAAATACCATTATTTAACAACTTATTAGCTGCAAAATCCAAAATTCTTTTCTAGAGTGTATGGCATATTCACTGCCATAAATTATATGCTAAGTCATATATTAGGAGTTGATAAAGTCAAAAAGATTAAAATCATTCTTTTGGATTATAATGGCATTTAATTTGAAAGCAATAACCAAAAGTCTCCCCAGGATTAGGCTATTAAGCAACATGCATCTGTGTAAGCAGGAATCCAAAAGAGAAATTATTAGGGATGTTAGAAAATATTTTGAACTAAATGATAATGAAAACACAAAATATTTTGAACTAAATGATAATGAAAACACAAAATATCAAAGTCTTTGGGGTACAGTTAAGGCAGAACTTATAGGGAAACTTATAACTTTAAATTTATTCTAAAAATAATGATGTAAACTACCGAGTCAAGAAGCTAGAAAAGCAGTTAAATCCAAAAAAAAAAAAAAAAATTAAAAAGAGAAGAAAGAAATGACAAGAAAACAGACAAACAATAGAGAAAATCAATAAAGCTAAAAATTGGCACCTTGGAAAGATAAGTAAGAAATTAATCTCTTGCAAGGGTTGGGGCACAAAGGGAATTATCCTGTCCTCCTTATTAGAAGTAGAAAAATAGGATTATAATGGAGTCCTTTGCTGGGGGCACCCCCACCCAGAATTAATACCTATCTCAGTTCCAATGCCTGCAAAAAGTGTAATCTGAAACCAATTACTCTGGAGTTTCCTAATCAGAACCAGCAAGGTCATCTGCTTCAGACCCCACTGGCTTCCCCCTAGGAAGGTGGCTTTACCTGCAATAATCTTTTCTTTGGCTAATAGCCTGACCCGTCCTCTTTCTGTCTCTAAATCCCCTCCCATTGTTATTAAGTCTAGAGGGTTGCTGCCCGATTGATTAGTCATTTAATAAGGGCAATTAGATCTCTAAATTTGTAAATTTTGTTTTTAAAACCCTCTTCCACACACACCCTCTCTAGACAACACATAGGTAAGATATATGGGTAGGTAGGCAGATAGGTGGAGTGGTTGATACACCTTCTGATAAGCCTTTCTGCCTTATTTTTCCCTTTTTGGTTGCAGGGAATACTATAAATTGCTAGCTCCAAACTTGGTAGATAACCTGCAGTAGCAGAGATAATCACTATACAAGATGAAGGTTATAAGCCCCTACAGGAGTTTCCCTCATGAGTGGCCACTGATGCTCTTGGATACTCACAACACTCACTGCACATTGTAGGTTCTGAAAGTTCATTAGTGAAAAAAGGGGAAGGGAATGCAGTCAGTAGTACCAGAAAATTCTACCTAACATGGTCTGGAAAAGTTGTTTCCTTTTCCTTTGGGAAGGAGTGACATAAAAACATTTTAAATGTGGGTTTACTTTAGGAATTGCAATTTATTCTATAGTCTTCAAATGTATTCTATAAACCAGAGAACTGCTGAGGACACTGTACGAAAGACAATGACCACTTTCTCATCGTTGTTAAGTAGCTTTTCATTGGTATGCCAAATCAAAGGGCCCATTTTTAAGAGTGTGCTTATGATATATTAGAAGAAAGTATTAAATAAATCTTAGCCACAAGTATCTTAAGAATTCTGAATACAAAGGAAAAAATCATTAACACCTACAGTATTTTGCAAAATCCTTTTGCAAATCCATCCTGGAGTTGACAAAAGCACATCCTTTCTCAGTTCCAACCACAAACATGTCTGTTTCATACATTGCAATGCAGGCCACTTCTGCCTTGGACTTGGCCAGTTCTTTGCACTGAAATCAAAACAAAAAAAATGAAGAATTATGTACAAGGGCAGATTCAGATTTTATGGCTCTACAAATTTCTGCCTTAAGAATGTGAGATTAACTATGGTGATGGTGCAGAGGTGAATTGGTGGTGGAAATTCTATGGGGACTGCACTGGGAAAAGAAAGCAAACATTGTAAGAAAAAATTTTAAAAACTAATAAAAAAAAATGTGAGCTGAGGTACAAAAATGAATGTTTGTTAGGAATCAGAAAAACCATCAAGAAGAAGAATGTCAAATACCTTAAGAATCTTAAAACCCAAAGAAAAACATCTGTATTAATCCAACGTGATAAAATTGTGATTTATTATATTTGCTTTTCACCTTCACCACTATTCCTGGCACAGAGCTCAAGAAATCCTTGGACTTCCCTAAGTGAAGAGAGCAATGGCAGGTGGCTTTGGTTGTTAATAGGTGACACTGGAATGCTGGTAAAGATGGTGGGTGACTGCCAGTGGAGCCAATGATGTGACTGGAATTGGAGTTTTCAGTTCCGCTCCTGGACTCTGGGCCAGGAGTATCTGCCACAGGGTTCTCGGGGAAACACAATAGATGGGTGTATGTACGCACGTGTGTGTACCTATGTTTATCATGACACATGTACACACAGTTACCTATATGTTTATTATGAAGATACATGTATGTAAAATAAGAGGTCTGTTATGAGGAATTGGCTCATGTGATTATGGAGACTGAGAAATCCCACAGTCTGCCATTCGCAAGCTGGGGGCCCAGGAAAGCTAACGGCACAGTTCTAAGTTTCAAGTGCTCTATGAAGGCTACAGACTCCAGCCTGATCTGAAGGTCTGAGAAGTGGGAGGGCTGAGGGTGCAAGCAGTCAGACCCAGAACTAATTCACCCTGCCTCCCCCTTTCTGTCCTATTCTGGCCCTCGACAGAGCGGATGAGGCCCACCCACACTGGTGAACATCTCTATCTGATCTCCCCACCCACGTGGTAATCTCTTCCCAAAATACCCTCAGAAATATTATTTCACCAGCCCTCTGGACACCCTGTTGCCCAGTCAGGCTGACACATGAACTTACAGTTATGCCCCCTGTGGTAAGTCATGTTGATATCACACATCCCTGATGTGATGTGATGAGAGGGACATTTCACCCTTGTGGACTTCCCAAGACTTCATGACCCCAGCCTAACCAGGAGGGAAACATCAGAGAAACTCAAACTGAAGGAAGTTTGATGAAACATCTGACTAGTACCCTTCAAAACTGTCAAGGTCATGAAAAACCAGTGCAGGCGCAGCAGCCCTCTTCTGCCTCACCCGCCAAGCCCCTCAGCAGTGTGTTTCAGTCAGTCTGCCTGTACTGCTCCCCTCTCTGCCTCTGGTGACCCCTCTTACCCCACATATCTCTGGCCTGTACCCCAGCTCTTGTATGCATAAATAAATAAATCTTAAAAAAAAAACAAACAGGGAAGACTGAGTCGCTGACAGACCAGAGGCCTTGGCGGAGGAGTGATGACTAATGCAGTGTGGTGTTGTAAGGTAGATTCATGACAGAAGGACATTTGAAGGAAAACTGATGAAATTCGAATACAGCCTGGAATTGGTCAACTGTACCAATATCCATCAATTCATTTTGACAAATGTACAAGTTATGGTTATGTAGGTTATGTGTGAGGAGCATAGGGGAGCTCCTGTACAATCTCTTCTTTTTCATTTTTTAAAAAGATTTTATTTATCATATAAGAGCTGGGGTACAGACCAGAGGTGTGGGAGGTGAGAGGAGTCACCAGAGACAGAGTAGGGAGCAGAAAAGGCAGATCCACAGAAATACACTGCTGAGGGGAGCAGCAGGCAAGACAGGAGAGGTCTGCTGCGCCATGTGGGTCCCCTCCCTGGCCAGGGATTGAGCTTATACTGCAGTGGCTGCAGGAGCCCCACAGTGTCGCGCTCAACCCCTTGTACCACCAGGGGGGCCCTGTGCAATGTTTTCATATAAACCTTAAATAAAACTTTATTAAAATAACTCCTCAGTTTCCAGGGGGATGGGCAGGAGCAAACGGGGAATAACTACTTACTGGGGACAGATGTTTAGGAAGATAAAAAATTTCTGGAAGTAGATGGTGGTAATGGTTGCTCAATAACTGAACAGTCAATAATTGAACCACTGAACTGTATACCTAAAAATGACTGATTTAGCTGGTAAATTGTATGTCATATATATACACGTAGAAAGTCTCACCAAACCTTCCCTCACACTGAGGACAAAAGTCCAGAGCTCCATACAATGTGATCTGGTGGCTACCTGTCTCTGGAACTTTGCCTCTGGCCCCTTCCTCCCCTTACTCTGCTTCAGTATTACTGGACTTCTTGACTTACTTGCAAATACCAAACTTATTCCCACTTTAGGACCTTTGCACAATCTGTTCTCAATGTCCTGAACACTCTGCTCCCAGACACTGGTCTAGCTCACTTCCTTACTTTCTTAAGGTCTTCGCACAAAAGGCAAATACCCAGAGAATTTCTCCAAGACACCTTGAACTAACCATCTGTTCTCTCCCCTAACTGACCTTCCTTTTGTGATATGTATTATATTTGACACAAACATGTATACATAGAATTTGTTTATTGTCTATCTTCCCAAATAGATATAAGGGGACCTTACCAATCCTATTGAATTTTGGGACCCCAACACCAGAAGAGGGCCTGGACATAGGAAGTAATTCACAAGCATATGTCAGGTGAACACGTGATCAGTTCTGGGGTAAGTACCCTTCAAACAGATGCTGATGCTTTCTTTTAAAATTTTTTCCAAGTTGTTTTTTTAAACAGTACTATTTATTCTCAGATAACCCGGGATAAGCTCTCCATCTCAAACTCCTTAATTTAACCACATCTAGAAGGCTCCTTTTGCAGATAGAAGTCTCTGAGAATGAGCACATGGATGAGGGGCATCACTGTTTCCTGCAGGTTTATACTCTGTTTTCTGCAGTCTAGCTCTGATGGGCTTGGGGCGTGGATGTGCACACACACGTTTGCATTTCGTATTTTGTCCACTGACCCAATAATGTTGTTTATGGAAAAAAGAAAAAGAAATATCTGTATCTATTTTTTTCTGGTTCAGGATCCAATCCAATGCCTCACCTTCTCTTTGAGTCTCTAGTCTTTGTCTTTCATGGTATCAACATTTATATGAGCCCAATCCAGTTATTTTGTAAATGTTCCTTCCTGGTTCGTAAGATCAGCCTGGCCCGTGGCTGCTGCTGTGATTCGTGACTGGGAGGCATCTGTCTGCTCTCTCCACTTTTATAAAGTTATTAATTTCCCCTTCTAATCAACAAGTATTTTGTGATCAGGTTCTTGGAGGTTATATAAAATTTTCATCAAATGTACACAAAAGGTAAAGTTTAGATTATGGATGTAAACAGATCCATAAAATGGATTATTGATTTATCTTTGAATTTAAACAAAAAATACCTTAACAAGGTAACAGAGGTACCTTCATTAAACTTGCAGATCTGGAAAACTCAAATGTGCATTACCACATCCATAGTGTAAAGGGAAAAAAATCCTAATTATATGACAAACCCATTATTCTCTGTGAAGGACACACTTCAACAGACAAGATGTCAAGCCAAAATGAAGTATGAACACGAAAATGAAGTGATTCTCAGAGCAGCCATTTCAGCAGTCACCCAGCTGTGGAATACTTGACAGAGCGGCGAGGCCGTCTCACCATGGACTCAAGAGCAGACATGAGGAACGTCACCACCATCCTGCTCTCTGAGGACTCCTCATTTTTGACAGGCAGCGTAGACACTGCTACTTGGGCCATGATCCCTGTGTGAGAGAAGCAATGAGAACATAAGTGCCAGAAGCCCACAGTGGCCCTCTGAACACAAGGTTAGAGGGTCCTCACAGAGGACCAAGTTGAAACCTCCCTTTAGAGTTGCTGGAACTGACAAAGACATGAAGTGATTTGTCCAAGATCTCCTTAGAGTAATGCTAACTTTCATATGGAGTGATTCCCACTAAGTCTAGACATTACCTCCTCACAAAATGCATTTCACGAGTAGCACTAGATGAGGGGGACAGGAAATGGGCCTTACTGATACCACGGTATTTTCTCAGATTTCAGCACAGCAACACCAGACACCACATTGTTTCACATAAGCAGAAAAAGAGAGAAGTGGGTTTGCATGCCAAAGATGAGAAGAGAAAATCCCCTTCCCTTTCCTGCTGGGACATCTGCTTAAAACCTCACTCTAAATTTTGCCGAACTCAAAACTCTAATACAAAAAGATTTATCTATGTTTATTGTATATAGCAGGACTGTCCACCATTGCCAAGCGAGGGAACTATCTAAGTGCCCTTTAAGAGACAAAATATAAAGAAATTGTGGAATATATACTCGATGGAATACTACACAGTTGTGAAGAAAGGTGAAATAGTGGCATTTGGGAGAAAATGGATGGAACTCAAGGTGACCATGTTGAATTAAGTCAAAAGTGAAAGACAGAGACCAGATGGTTTCATGCATCTGTGGAATATAAGACAGCAACAACAAAAAAACACAGGCAAAATACAATAGGAACAAATCTTGGACTCAGAGGCATAATGGTTACCAGAGGGAATGGGGCAGGCTCCCACTCACGGGTGGTGTGTGAGCAAGGGCTGGGACCACAGTGGAGGAGTGGACAGGTAAACCCAAGAGCACACAGAGCCTGAATAAGACCTGGCAGGGACAGGGGTCCTGTAATCTGAGTGACACGTCCTTGGCCAGGACCATCCTAATTCATACCTGCTCTGCAAAAGATTATTAATAGTGCTGTCTTGTCTCTAAGTGGCTATGAAAAAGATTATAAAATGGTTATGTCAGAGTGGTTGACATGAAAAGAAAAAAGTCACTATGATGTGGCATTTTTTCTGGCCATGATTTCTTTGTTGAACGAGTCTTCTAGCTCTTTATCAGCAAACCCCAACCACTGCAGCATGAGTTCGATCCCTGCCCCCGGCCAGGGGGTGTGAACCACATGGCACAGCAGACCTCTCCTGTCATGCCCGCTGCTCCCCTCAGCAGTGTCTTTCAATCGATCTGCCTGTTCTGTTCCCCACTCTGTCTCTGGTGAAACCTCTCAACTCCTGCACCTCTGGCCTGTACCCCAGTTTTTGTGTGCATAAATAAATAAATCTTTAAAAAAATAAGGTTAACTCTTCAGGTATAAGCTTATGATTTTAATTAACAAGTTTCTGAGGTATCACCTTCTCCACAGCTCAGCCCAGGCCAACAGTAAATAAAACCTGCCAACCCAAGTGACCTATTCACCATTCAACAGAAATGCACTGAGGCTCCACTATGTGGAAACATTGACTGCTGGCAGGGAGGGTTCGGAGAAAAAAAAAAAAGCGAATAAACCTAACTCTGTGCTCTCCAATAAGAAAGACCTGCATAGACATGACAGAGGAGCATGTAATAAAAGTCAGACAACCTTGAAATGGCCCAAAGCACGTGGTCCAGAGTCAGCAGGACAGGAGGAGCCAGTGAAAGCATGTGAGCCTCACTTCCAAGGTCAGCATCCTGAGAATGAGGGTGTGACTGTCAAGGCTGAAAGTGTAGGCAAAAGCCAGAGTCATGAGCAGTAGGTTCAGAAGGTAACAAGCAGGCGCTTTAAAATGTCCCTGCAGACTCACACCTAGAGGTGATGTACACACCCTGTATGCACCAAATGCCTTCCTAGCCAGGGGGAGAAAAAGAGGTGAAAAAATGTTTTTTCAGTCACAGCAGCGAGCAATATCTAATTTTCCTGCTTCCAAGCTTCTATTTAGACATGCTTACTTCAAATTACCAAAAGAAAATGAAACATGGCCTAACACTTTCATTCCTTGGTATATACCCAGATGTTTAAAACATGCCCACAAAGACCCCAGCAGCATTATTTACAGTTGGTGGAAAAATGAAAATGTGCTGTAGCCATACAATGATTAGTCATCCATAAACAGAAACGAAAGAAGCCAGACACAAAAATATTCCTTAGAAAGATTCTCATCTACAGAAACTGTGCAGAAAAGCAGTCCGGGGCCTCCCTGGTGGCGCAGTGGGTTAAGCAACGCACTATGAAGCAGATAGCAGCCACTGCAGCATGAGTTCGAGCCCTGCCTCTGGCCAGGGAGGGGACCCACATGGCGCGGCAGACCTCTCCTGCTGTGCCCGCTGCTCCCCTCAGCAGTGTACTTCCATTGATCTGCCTGTTCTGCTCCCTGCTCTCTGTGGTGAATCCTCTCACACCCCCCACACCTCTGGCCTGTAGCCCAGTGCTTGTATGCATAAATAAATAACTCTTTAAAAAAAAAGAAAGAAAAGCAGTCCGAGCCAGAAAGCTGGATATCAAGGGCTGGGTTGGGAAAAGGGAAATACACTTCCTACCTAAAGGGTGTAAGATTTTGGGGGGTGAAGAAAATGTTGTAGATCAGACACTAGTGACAGCTCTACAGCTCCAGGAATAAACTAAAAGCTCAATTATACACGTTCCGAAGCTGAATTTTATGGAGTATCTCTCTAAAGCTGTCATTAAACAAAGTTAGGGTTCGCAAAGAGGAGACTTGCCTGCGAATCTTTCCCCCCCTTTAACTCAAGAATGGAACTGAAATAGATTTTAGGCCTGGGTCGAAGGCTCTCATTCTGGTCTCTGCATTTGTTTTCTGCCAAGAAACGAACTCTGAAAGCTGCCCTTGCCAACCCAACCCAAGACAAAACACGCGCGGGGCACCCTCCCGCAGCAACACGCGACGTGAGAGGCGGAGTCCGGCTGTCCGGGCAGGGCGGCGGGCGCAGTTACCTGGCAACTGCGGCAGCTCCGCCCCCTCGCCAACCAATCAAGTGCGTCTACTGGCCAAGAGCGGGCCTCACGTAAGCCAGGCGGAGCGTGACTTCTAGCGAACCGGACCCAAGAGAGCCCAGAGCCTACAGCCCCGCCCCTACCAGCCCCACCTAGCCAATCAGGAGGGAGAGAGGTGCTCGTTCCTTGCGTGCAACCGTACTCCCCAGCGGCGGGGCTTTTCCGCCCCACCCCCCCTCCTGGGGCTCTGCCCTTGGGCAATGGGGTTCAGGGCCCGTGGTGCAGCGAGGGGTGTCGCCTGCTGTGCACTGGACTGGGAGCCTCCCCAGGCCGCCCCTTCACCAGGCCCGCAGGAGGAGAAAGTTCTAAGGAAAGCCCCCGCTCTTAATGGCGGCTGCGGCGGGGCGGGGTACGCACCTGAGGTCCCCGCCGGCGGGCAGTGCCCGGCACGCCGCGGGGTCTGAGGCCTGTGCCCCCAGGAAGCTGCCAGGGGCCGAGGGTGGCGGCCGACAGGCGAGGAGGCGGGGGCGCGGCGTGGTGCGGTGGCCGAGGCCCTGCGCTCCACTATCCCTCCTTTTTCTTTCTTTCTTTTCCCTTTTTTAATTTTTTTTGGCTTCCTGGAGGGCTGCCTCGACTCGTGTGTCCGCAGCGCCCCAAGTGGGAGTCGCCGTTTCCGGTGCTGTGGAATTCAGGCGCACGCCGGATTTGCTTGGAGGCTCTCTTGTCTGTCCAGCTGGAGGCCAGACGAGCTGATCCGTCTCCAGCCTTTGATGAGTGGCTGGCAGGTGTCTTGTCTCAGCCCTAGAAACCACCCGCTGATGGGGACGCCCGACCTTGCTGATATTTAATGTCATATTTTGCGTTAGTGCAATTGTAGCATTAGAGCAGTGAGGCCTTACTCTGGCGACTGGGGGGTGGCTCACCCTAAAATGCCCTCTAGTTAGTTGCTGCGAGCTCCAATAGCGGGTCCTGACCTTTTGATGGGATCAGTGATATCTCTAGCGAGTCACGAACTGTCCAGTTGCTGGCATGTAGCAAATAGTCAAAAATTAAATACCATTTAGCCTGACATTTAAATTTTTTTGAAAGATATATTTATGCATAGAAGAACTGGGATTTAGGCAAGGGGTGGGGGGGAGGGGGAGCTGATTCCACAGAGACAGAGCAGGGAGCAGAACAGGCAAATCTATTGAAATACACTGCTGAGGGGAGCAGCAGTGTCTGCTGCACCATGTGGGTTAGCTCGCTGACTGGGGATCAAACTTTTGCTGCAGTGGCTGCTGAGAGCTTGATAGAACTGAGACTTTAATCCCTGTGCCCCACCCGGGAGGTCCATTGACACTTATTTTAAATACGACCAAAGGAAAATAGAAGCCATCTATTGCTCAGATTTAAAATAGCATATTTTGTCTACTGCACATTTTAAGGAAATGTTATAGGCAAGGAAGACAGCCTTATTCATTCCTCTGTCCTAATAAACACCACAACATGGATGAACCTTGAAGACACTGTAAGTAAAATAAGGCAGCCACTAAAGAACAAACACTGTATGATTGATTGCATTTATACAACATACTTAAATAGGTAAATTTACAGAGACAAGATAGATTAAGAGATTACCTGCAGCAGGATGGAAGGGGAGACTGAACAGCTATTGCTTAATGACTATAGAATTTCTGTTAGGACTCTTAAATTTGTGGAGTTTTTTTTTCTACACATTTTACTTTACAAAAAGAAGTCTTTGTAAAATACTTGATGGGGCTAGGAATGATCATTGTAAAATATTGTGACTGCAGTTCCACTGAATTGTACATTTAGAAGTTATTAATATGATAATTTTCATTATGTATATTTTACTGCAAAAAAACTTTAAGATGAAATCCCTGGTGCTATGAAAACCCTGGTACTAATGGAATGGTGATACAGCCATTCCATTCACAGGTATTTTCCCAAGATAAAAGGAACATATGTGAATACAAAGACGCTCATACGTGAATACACATGAATGATCATAGTAGATTCAATCATAATTGAATACAGAAAACAAATCAAATGTCAGTAAGCAGATAAGTTGTTAAATGGTGATGCTAACATATAAAGCAACTCTACTTAGCAGTAGAAAGGGTGAATTGTTATTACCTGCAAAAGCACAGATTAATCATCAAAATTATCATGCTCTGTCAAAGAAGTCATATTAAAGAGTCCATATTTTATGATTGTATATACATATAATTCTAGGAAGTGCAAATGGTTGCATAGTGGTGGAAAACATCAATTTCCTAGCCCCACGGGTGGGGGGAAATGGAGTCATGATATATCTCAATTGTGTATATACACAATAGGTGAATAGATTTTTCAAAATTAACCAAACTATATAGTTTAAATGAATGTGGTTTATTATGCATAGATTATACCTCCATGCTGATGAAAAAGCCCTTTACACTTTCTGCGTTATCAAGTTTTAAAACTATTTTAAATTAAACACATACAGTCACTTTGTTCTTCCTAAAAATCATCTTAGGACTGGTGTTTGCTACTACTATTTTTAATGAGAGCAAATGGTTTAAAACACAAAAGAATACACTTGTTTAAAAATTGTTTAATCATTATTTTTAAAATGTCTTAGTATACTTTATTAATTACACATTAGTATAATATATGTGTAATAACTTCACTTATGTACTTCATATAATTTGGGGGCTAGTGCTTAAGAAAGTGGAAAATCCTGTTCTCATAAACTGGATTTATCTGCATGCAGAGGGATGAATTTATTCAAGTACATGACTGACACCAAGAGCAGTTAGAGTATATCACATCCATGTGACATGGGAAGAGTCAAGATTGTAAAATGTCATTTCTCCTAGTTAATTTCTTTCAATTAACTCATGAATTTAATGCAATTGCAATAAAAGCCCCAGTGGGATTTCTTTTTAATACAACTTGACAAGATTATTTTAAGTTTTATATGGAAGTAAATGTTATGAAAAGCAAAGGCAATTTTGTAAAAGAACAAAGAAGCCTTGGTTGAATAAGAATCAGAGCACATTATAAAGCTGTAGCAGTTAAAACTTTGTCATATTAATTCAGTAATAGATCAATAGAAATGGTTTCCAAAATTGACCTATGCATATGGAAATTTATTATATGTTATAATTGGCATTTCAATTTTTCAGATAATGTCAAATTATTTTGGGAAAATCACATACCTATTTGAAAGAATATGAAACATATACTCTGGTTTCATAAAAGTCAACTCCAAATCTAAATATAAAATGCCAACCATTAGAATAAATGTTTGCACAAATAACATAGAACACCTTTATATCTTGGAAAATAGTCTTCCTAAATAAGATACAGCAAGTATAAACTCTAAAGGATAAGACTAATAAAAGTGGCAACGTCAAAATCAAAAACTGGGCCTTCCTGGTGGTGCGAGGGGTTAAGTCCCAGTACTATGAGGCATCTGCAGCCACTGCAGCACGAGTTCTATCCCTGGCCTGGGTGGTGACCCACATGGCACTGCAGACCTCGCATGTCTTACCCACTGCTCCCCTCAGCGTTGTATTTCAGGGGATCTGTTATGGGGCTGCAGCCAGCAGTAGTTTCTGGCTCCCCTGTAAGTTAGTGTGGCAATCCTTCCTCAGAAACCTTTTATGTAGCAGTGTGCTGCCTGCATGGTGGAATGGACCAATCTTGAGTGAGCTATGGTTTGATTGATACCAGGACTCCGCCTCTCACCAGAAGTCAGTGGTAGCAGAGCCCCTCTTGTATATTACACTTCCTGACTTCTGGAAAAGGCCAAAATGGACCAATCAGACTGTGTGTGTGTGTGGGAGGGGGACTTTGAAAGTGAATATAAGGCAGGGTTGAAGGGAGCATTGATATACATTGGAATTGGGATTCAGATATTAGGATTTGGAGCAACCTGGAGGAGCAGATAGGGAAGCAGCAGCCCAGAGGAAGAAGGGGTCCGAAGAAGCAGCAGAGGAAGAAGGGGTCCTGCAGAGGAAGAGAAAAATATGGTTCCAGCCTTTGAAGAAAGGAAGGAAGCCTCCAGCAGCCGCCCTCTGAGGAGGGAGAGAGACTGAAGGACTTTGTAGGGACTGGGGCTGGGTCCTGTCTGTGACACTGACCGGAAGGAGCACCAAAGGCCCTGGGCCTTGTGTCTCAAAGAGCTGTTTTTTGGTGGTATGAACCAACAACTCACAAGAGCTATAACACTGGACACCACCTCTGCAGGCCCATAGTGGTCATTGTTACTGGCCCTTGCTGCCCAGCACTGGTGACTGCCAACACTGATGCTGTCTGGATGAAGCAGCCAGCCATTCTTGTTTCCCCCGTTTGTAAATAAACTCCATGGTTGTTGTTCCTGTAGCCCAAGGTTCCTTGCAATTGTGCCTGTGGGTGAGAACCCATAGACTGTGACCTGTATTGGGCACTGTCCTCTGATAGGCTATAGCCTCTGTTGCTATAGCCCTTGATTCTGGTTTGTGGCCTTTTGGCTTTTATAGGCTTTTTGGGGGCTCTTTGGCCTTGGACCCTCCGCTGATCCCTGTTTCAGTCAGAGTCTCCTCAGTCACCTGCCTGTTCTGTTCCCCACTCTGTCTCTGGTGAATCCTCTCACACCCCTACCCCCATACCTCTGCCCTGTACCTGGTTCTTCTATGCATAAATAAATAAATCTTAACCAAAAAATGAAAAGTAAAAAGATAGGAGAAAATACTTCAACATACAACAAAGGGTTTCTATACATATCACTTACTTTTATAAATAAATAGGAGACAACCCATTAGAGGTAAGAATTTGTATAGATAAACAATCCTCAATAGGGGAGGAATGAGATTACCCCACCCCTAATGGACATTAGATGTTCAAACTTCCTAGAAATTATAGAAACAATGGAAATGGACAACATTCTGGTGGTACATTGTACCAGTTTGACAAACATTTTAAATGTTTGTATTAGGTGCTAGGTATATAGAAAAATGAATCCACTCATTAAAGCATAACTTTTGAAGATCAAATGGAACATTTTTTTTAAATGAGCATTTTCTGTCTTTATTAGTATTTACACTGGCACAAAAAGAAATGTAGAATAGTTACCGTAATTTTGTAATAGCAAAAACTAAATTCACCAAATGTCCACCGAAAGAAGAATGGGTGAAGAAGTAATTTAGTGACAGTAATATGCAAGAGTGAGACAGACGTTATGCTGTTTTATTTAAACACACACATGCAAAAAATAAAATGATTTATTTTCTATGGCGACAGATACATGAATTATGGTGAAAATATGGTGGAGTTACAGGAGCTTTTAGCCTTATCTATATAATTTTACACTATTTTACAAGGTACTGCATCAGATATGAATTGTATGTATTGACAAATTAAGTTCACTCTTTTGCAGGTTAGAGAATTTCAGCTACCCCAAAGTAACGGAGAAATCAGAACATTTACAGGAAAGTGTGAGGCGTGTAAATTTAGCCTGGCTAACATTAGGAGCCACTTTAATACTTTGGGGGTTTTGTTATAGTACCATCCTTTCCAAGCAAAAATTTGGAGCAAAATAAAAGATTTCGTCAGCCAGCATCTGGCCAGTAGATAAAACCAAGCAGGTTTTGATAGTAAATTATAAAAGCCCAGTTGGGACTATAAATCCCAACCGGCCAAAACCAGCTTTAGGCTGTTTTCTCTTGTTTATCCAGGCACTGAGACCCACAAAATGGGTGGGCAAGCATCGCCACCCAGTGGTTGAGGTTCACATTGCAGAATCCCTCACTGGGCTCTTGCTGCCCAAATTTCAAATAGATGGTTCTTTTGGATTTCCCTTAAAAGTGAAATGTTTTAGGGCCCTCCCTGGTGACGCAGCAGGTTGAGAGCCTCACCGTGAAGCATCCGCAGCACAGCAGCATGAGTTCCATCCCTGGCCAGGGAGCTGACCCACATGGCGCATCAGCCCTCTCCTGCCTGGCCCTCAGCTCTCTTCAACTCCCCTCAGTGCATTTCAGTGGATCTGCCTGTTTTGCTCCCCACTCTGTCTCTGGTGACTCCTCTCACCTCCCATGACTCTGGCCTGTACCCCAGCTCCTGTATGCATAAATAAATAAGTCTTTAAAAAATGAAATGTTTTAGAAATCAATAGATGCATATATGACATTCTAACAAAGATTTTTCAGAATTTCTACTAACTTTTCCAGGTTTTAAAAGGACGGATATTTGGGCCTCCCTGGTGGTGCAACGGGTTAAGCAACGCAATATGAAACAAACCACAACCACTGCAGCAGGAGTTTGATCCCTGCCGCTGGCCAGGGAGAGGACCCACATGGTGCAGCAGACCTTTCCTGCCTTGCCTGCTGCTGCCCTCAGCAGTGTATTTCAGTTGATCTGCCTGTTCTGCTCACCTCTGTGTCTGGTGAATCCTCTCACCTCCCTGGACTCTGGCCTGTACCCCAGCTCTTGTATGCATAAATAAATCAATCTTTAAAAAAAATAAAAGAACGGATATTTAAAAGCAAAAAAATCACAAAGACCCTAAATTCAGATACAAGGCCCATCCCGCTTATGAAAGAAAATTCTACACATATTTAATAACTATTTAAATTATTTAATAACTGTATTAATAACTTAAAATTGATTGTAAATGTTTAAATATTCAATAACTATTAATAATTGTGATGTTTAGTTTTAGGTGTCAGTTCCACTGGATATTGGCAAGTGGTTAAACATTATTTCTGGATGTGTCTGTGAGGGTATTTCCAGAACACCCTCAATAGCATTTGGTTTTTTGTTTTTTAAGTTGGAGCTACAAATTTGGGACTTTAATATAGATTGTATTTCAAGTCATGAAACATACATGATCTTAACAAGGGAATGAGTGTAAGACATAAAAGAACAAATCCTTTTTTTTTTAAAAGATTTATTTATTTATGCATACAAGAGCTGGGGTACAGGCCAGAGTCGCGGGAGGTGAGAGGCTTCACCAGAGACAGAGTGGGGAGCAGAACAGGCAGATGGACTGAAACATACTGCTGAGGGCAGCAGCAGGCACAGCAGGAGAGGTCTGCTGCGCCATGTGGGTTCCCTCCCTGGCCGGGGGCAGGGATCGAACTTGTGGTGCAGTGGTTGTGGTTTGCTTCATAGTGTGTTGCTTAACCCGCTGCGCCACCAGGGAGCCCCAAAAGAACAAATCCTTGGGAAAATAAATCACCAAGCGACTGAGAAGCAAGGTAGCACACCACTGCAGAATGGAACCATGAAACCGGTGCAAGAAGAAATAATCAACCCTGTGTCACTGAAGGTCAAGTAGGGAGATGACACTACTGCTGACCTTCACAAGTAGTGAAGCCTGATTAGTGTCTCAATGGTAAAAAGAAAAAAGGCAAACCTGTACAGAAAACTCTTATAAGTATTTCTACTTTAAAAAGGAACAGCAGGGCCTCCCTGGTGGCTCAGTGGGTTAAGCAACGCATTATGAAGCAAACCGCAGCCACTGCAGCACGAGTTCGATCCCTGCTGCCGGCCAGGGCGGGGACCCACATGGCGCAGCAGACCTCTCCTGCCTCGCCCGCTGCTCCCCTCAGCAGTGTACTTCCGTTGATCTGCCTGTTCTGCTCCCCACTCTCTGTGGTGAATCCTCTCACCCCACCACGCCTCTGGCCTGTACCCCAGTGCTTGTATGCATAAATAAATAAACCTTTAAAAAAATAAAAATAAAAAGGAACAGCATGGGGAATACATGGGGATTACAATTTATGGCAAGTATATGTAAATTTTAAAATATTTTATATTAATAAAAAAATTTAAAAAAATAAAATGTAAAATAAATAAATAAATATAAAGGAACAGCAGTAGGAGACAGAAGTGGCCCAGATCAACTCACTTGAAGTAATACAGGACTTTTTAAGAGACCATCTAATTCTCTTGATACTGTTTCACAACAAGCAAGAAAAAGCACATCATGTTGTCGTTCAAATCTTTCTATCAGAAATTATTCTGCAGTCAACAGGTCACGGGTCTCTAACTCTTAAGTGTTAGTATAAAGCCACTACAGGTGTAAAGCATATCATGTAGCCAACCCAGGAAGGAAATATGCTTGACAACTCACACAAGGCTGCCCCAAGATAAAGTGATCTAGAGAAAGGTAAACTTAACAGTTTCCTGCTATTTTCAAAACAGTTTTCGGGTACAATCACTTACGATTTCCTTCCTAAGACATATACCACAGATATTTTCTAAGTACATAAGCAAATGTATGTGTGATTCATGTGTTAATTTCCTCAGTGAGATTCTGCAGAATATATGGCAGAAGTTTGCAATATCAAAAAATACAAATCAGAGGGGGAAAAATACATGACAAACAGTCTTTACTTTTAGACTGTGAGTACACTAAGTAATACCATGTAACAAGTTCTCAAATTCTATCTTCTAGTAATTTTGATTAAGAGAAACTAAAAGCAGACAAAACAATTATACTAGTTATTCATTGTTCTAAGCCTTAGCCAGAAAGGACTATTGTAAGGCTTGCTGCTGTTTCACACAGGTTACAAGTAACTATTTACTACTTTTTCATACTACTGACCTTCACGAAAGCATTAGGGAGAATAATATTTTAATCCCTTTCTTTCTTTAAAAAACAACAACAACAAACAGAAAGAACTTTTAAACTACATCTAAGAAAGAAAAAGTCAGTATTGATATATATGTTGCTTGAGTTAACAGGCATAGGAAAACAGATAATGCATATCTATTAAATTTCTAAGAAAATGTAAGGTAAAAAGATAAAATCTTTGGACAAGCTCTAAGTCTGTACAAAGAAGCTAGATTTGCTGTTCCTCAAAAGTGAAGGGACCTACTATATAATATATGGAAATAATTTAATGCCTTTACAGAAGACTATAATGCAAACCTTGCTAAAGGTTCATATTCCAGGATCTAAAGTGGCATTTAAAATGCCAATCCAGGGGCCTCCCTGGTGGTGCAGTGGGTTAAGCAACGCACTATGAAGCAAACCACAGTCACTGCAGCATGAGTTCTATCCCAGCCTCCAGCCAGGGAGGGGACCCACATGGTGTAGCAGACCTTTCCTGCTGTGCCCGCTGCTGTGCCCGCTGCTGCCCTCAGTAGTGTGTTTCAATCAGTCTGCCTGTTTTGCTCCCCGCTCTGTCTGGTGAATCCTCTCACCTCCCGCGACTCTGGCCTGTACCCCAGCTCTTGTATGCATAAATAAATACATCTTTAAAAAAAAAATGTCAGTCCATGGAACAGGCACTTCTTTCTTCTTCCCTTATCCATTTATGTGATAGTTTTCATGGATTTCTGGCCGGATGTCACAGACAAAGTCTAAGAGGTTATCTAGAACTTCATCCCTGTTCTGCTGGAAGAAGGCCTAGAGGATGGTCATCTTCTCCTGGGTTTCCTTCTCTACTTCAGTGCTGCAACTGCCATGGGATCCCAGAGCTGCAGCTTCCTTGGCCTTGAATTCCTTCTCTTTCTGCAGGCGGTACTGTTCAATTTCAGCCTGCGCTTCTTCTTTGCCCTGCTTCAGCCTCTGGTTCTTTCCTTTGCGAGCCTCGGACACTTTCTCGGCCACCGGCTTCTTGGCCTGAAGGAGCTGCTGGATGCCCTGAGACTGACTGGCCATGGCGGGCAAAGTAAGTGGCCTAAATCAACCCGCCTGTCCCCTGGAGTCAGCTGACCTCCTCAATAGCATTTGACACACAACCTGCTGAGGGCCTGAATAGAGCAAAAAGGTGGAGGAAGTTTGAAATCCCTCTCCCTCTCTCTGCCTACCTGTTTGATTTGAGCTGGGGCACTAGTCTTCTGCCGGCAAACTAGGACTTACACCATTGGGGCTCCCGGTTCCTAGGCTTTTGGACTTGGACTAAAACCCTACCACCTGCTTTTCTGACCCTTTAGTAGGCGTGGATCTCCTATTTTCCCCGTCAGTCCAAATACTATAATCTTTATATAATTCTCCCTTATATCAGTATGTCTCAGCTATACCATAAAAGCAGAGCTGGAAACAAGATCTTGTTTACAGATACTTTTGGGAGGCACCAGGAGTGAAAGAGCAGGGATTACTCAAGAGAAAAACTGTCCTTCCACATGGCGCTAACTCCGTTGAGACTGAAATAAACCCATTCACCAGAACTGTATCCAACAGTAAGTTCCATAGGTTGTGTGTCTGTCCCAGTAAAACACTAACCCCCAACACAGTGGCTATCTTTGGGTTATGTAGTGGGCTAAGTTTATAGCACAGACACACGTCACTAACGACAGGATAGGTTCTGAGAAATGTGTCTTTGAGCGATTTCATTGTGTGTACATTACAGTGTGCTTACACAAACCTGCACGGAATACCCGGTTACACTTCTAGTTTATGTGTCGGGATCACTATCGGCAAAGTGCATGACTTAAGTGTACCATTATCTGACATAATCTGCCTGATTTTTACAGGAGCCAAACAAGTGAATCTCGCGGGGGTTATGATGGGAAACCACCACTCCTGAATTCTTTACAGGTCTGAGGAGCACTATACTAGGGTTGTGCAGGGCGGGCAACCCCTAAATTTCATCCCTGTTAGCTGGCCACAAATGCTTTGCAAAAGGCCAGGGTCGAGGCAGAAGCTCAGCAGGCGTGAGTCCCGCGGGGAGGGCAAAGAGCCAGTCTCGCAGCTGGAGGTTGGAGAAAGGTCGCGCACTAAGTGAGCCGGCCCAGAACAGAGTCCCCACGGTCAGCAAGGGAGCACAGGCCCCCCCGACCCCACCCTTCTCTGCCCAGACCTCCCGGTCACCCTGAAGCTGCCCTCAGCGCCAATGCCTTCAGCCCGCAGTAGACGTGGCCGCAGCCTTTTCCGCCGGGGCGTGGGGTCAAGGGTCACGTAAGATGGCGGCGCCCAGGAGCTGGTGAGGCGTGAAGCGGAAAATGGCGTTGACAGCACTGGCGGCCGGGGCACGGCTGGGGCGGTGGCTGAGCGCGCCGGGGCCGAACCTCGGAGGTGGGCTGAGGCGAGGACACTGGACGGCGGCCGGGCACTCGCGGAGCCGGCGCGAAGCGGCGGAGACTGAGGCGGCTGCGCCAGTGTTCCAATACGTGGGCGAGCGCGCGGCCCGCACCGACCGCATCTTCGTGTGGGGCTTCAGCTTCTCGGGGGCTCTGGGCGTGCCCACGTTCGTGCTGCCCGGCTCCGGGCCCGAGTCCCGCGCCGGCCGGCCGCGCCGCAGGATCCAGCCCGTCCCCTACCGCCTGGAACTAGATCAGAAGGTGCGGGCCGCGACTCCTTTCCTCTCCTGGTTCAGCGCGCCTAGCCTGCGCCGCACCTCCCGCAGCCTCTCAGCCCACTTCGAGAAGTTGGCGACTCTGGGTGGCCAAATTTCAGGGAGGACGACTCACGAATGGGAGGGGAAGGCATTGTGGCTGCTGCCGACATTTATGGAGTGACCGAAAAGTGCCAGCTGTGGTGCTCGGTTCGTGGCATTCGCACATCACACTGGGAGTCGGGATTGTCACCCACAGTTAACAGAGGAGGAAAGCGAGGCTCAGAGAGATTAAGGGGCAGGCCCAATGCCCGGTAGCTGGTGGGTGTACATAACAATCACACTTGGACCAGTGTCCGAGTCCAGATGTTAGGAAAGCAGGTTTCAGAAGGTCAGAGAAAATGTGGGATGTTGTCTGTGAAAAATCGGAAAGGAAATGCTAACTGGAGCAACTGGAGCAGTTATGGGAATGCGAGAGGGATGATGACAGGATGGGGTCTAAACGCGCCAGAATGGGAGGGAGGCTTCTGAACTCAGATTTGAAAAGGATTGGGGAGGGGCGTGCCAGGGTTTATCGCAGAAGCCCACTCTCCGAAGAGCAAAAAGGGTGCTTAGGATAGGTTCTTGGTTGTGGATATCTTGGTGAATGATGAAAAAGAAGCCGATTTGACCAGTTTGACTTCTCACTTCTCTTTCAGTGACCACAAATGGTATTTTAACTGAAAAGGGAGATTAAGAGAAATGCAGTTTCCTCATCTGGTTAGTGAAGGGTTGCTAATGGTACGAATAAGACACTCAACGACACTGCCAGTTAACATGCTAAATCACTGTAACTGTGTACTGATTATTTTTCTCCATGGTAGTGGCTATAGAATGTAATTTACACTATGAGGGTTAAGAGCATGCACTCTGGTGCCGGGTCTCCACTTAACTCTGTAACTGTATTAGTCAGGTTACTTAATTACTTGATTTTCTCATCTACTGACTACTACAACTATTGATAACTTTAATTATGATAATAAATGTGAAAATAAGTAAAAATTATAATAAATTGTAAAGTTCAGACATTACCGTACAGGCTTTTAGCCATATTATAACTCATTTAGTCCTCACAACAGTCCAGTGAGAGAGACACTACTATTTCCATTTTACAGAGAGGGAAAAAGGTAGAGAGATTAATCTGCCTCAGGTCACACAGCTGGTAATGGGTAGAGCGGCCAAGATTCAGGCTAAGGCCATATTCAACATAACTGCTATAATAGCCTGTGTTTTGGTGAATGGGGGGTGAGAATCACCCTAGTTAATAGGGTGATTGTAAAGATGAAATGAGATAATATATATATCAGGCACATGCTGAATAGTAAATGTTCAATAAATGTTAGTTGCTATGTTAATAGTATATATTCTTGGAATCTGGCCAACCCGTTGTTGCTGGGAAAAAGTGATCTACCATATATCAATGAATACCTTATGGAAACTTTTTCAGATTTCCTCTGCTGCCTGTGGCTATGGATTCACATTGCTGTCCTCAAAAACCAAGGACATCACAAAAGTTTGGGGTATGGGACTCAACAAAGATTCTCAGCTTGGATTTCACAGGAGCAGAAAAGATAAAGGTGACCGTTCTCACTTTGACTTCTCTCTTCAGTTTTCAAGACATGCTATCATAAAACCTAACAGAAGGGGTGGCAGCTTTAAAGGAATATTGTTTGGAACCATCTGGACTTGGTTATTTTTCAGACTGTGGTAATAATATTGAACCTTTAAGCAAAAGGCATTTTCTGATGAGTAAAGATGTTCCTTTTTGGCCTCAAAGAAATGACCTTCCCTTCCTAGCTTGGAGCTAGCCTGACGTACTTCATGGCACCTAGAATGTTGTCTAGACATTTATGAAATCCTTCAGATGGAGACTTTATTCCATATGTTTGAAATTTGGATTGTAAAAATGCTAAAAATTACTTATAATGACTTTAAAAAACATTTATTTATGCATACAAGAACTAGGGTCTAGGCAGGAGGTGCGGGGAAGGGGAGTTAGAGGATTCACTGGAGACATAGTGTGGAGCAGAACAGCTTGACTGAAACACTGCTGAGGGGAGCAGCGGGCGAGGCAGGAAAGGCCTGCTGCGCCTTGTAGGTCAGCTCATGCCTCAGTGACTGGTGATAGCTTGATAGTGCTGAGATTTTAACCCCTGTGCCACCAGGAGGCCCCACAATGACATTTTAAACAGGAGATCTTTAGTCAAACAATATAAGTACCATTTTTTGAAATAAGGAAGCAATTACTCAGAATCACACACTGGGCAAATCTTTGTTTACTTGTTCCCTTATTTATGTACAAATTGATTTTCACATAATTGTAATCATAGTATTTTTGTTTTCTGCCTTTTTCCACTTACTTTTACCCAAATTCTTTTACAAATCAGTGTTTAAGTCTATTAGCTATAAGAGGACACCTTTTTGGGTATACTTTTGTTGGGAACATGCACAGAAATGGACAGAATGGTCCAATGCACTGTCAGCAGCTCCAGCTGGCATCAGCTCATGCTGCTCTTGTTTCACTCCTTTTCCCTACACTCTCTCACCATAAATTTGCAACAAAACCCAAATTGATTTTGTTCATAGATATTGAAATATCTATCTTAAAAAAAATGTAAGAACTCTTAGAAAATGCAAGCACAAGATCATTCTCACAACTGAAAATAGCAGAACAGACCCCTTTTTTTTTTTAAAGATTTATTTATTCGTACATATAGGCACTGGGGTACCGGCCAGAGGTGCAGGGGGTGTGTGGATTCACCAGAGACAGAGTGGGGAGCAGAACAGGCAGATCTACTGAAACACACTGCTGAAGGGAGCAGCGGGTGCGGCAGGAGAGGTCTGCTGTGCAATGTGGTCCCTTCCTTGGCCGGTGGTAGGGATCGAACTCGTGCTGCAGTGGCTACAGCTTGCTTCACAGTGTGCCGCCTAACCCACTGTGCCACCAGGGAGGCCCCCAGAACAGACCCTTAATGTCACCAAGTATGCATCAGTGTTGAATTGCCAGTTGTCTCATAACTGTCATTTGATTTTATTTTTAAAAATTGTTTTGGCTCAACATCTAAATGAGGTCCAGACATTGTATTGATAAGACTTTTAGAACTCTTTTAAGTCTTTCAGTTTTTCCCCTGAAGTTTATGGAAGAAAGCACACTGTCCCATAGAATTTTCTAGTCTAGACTTTGCCGAATGCATCCCTGTGGTACCATTTAACTCTGTCCTCTAACCTCCGTATTTCATGCCACTTGGTAGCTGGATTTAGAGTCATAGTCCCTTTAAATGTCATGTACTCACTGCTTCCAGGCCCTTGGAGTCTTTGTAGATGTTAGTGGGAAATGCGATTCACTTTTCAGTGTTTTAAGGTGCTATATAAGCTAACAACTTTGTCCATTTTTTTTGATTTTACTGAATCACATGGTCTCATTGTGATAAACTAGGCATTCTATGCTAATCAAAAGCACTATTGGAAAATTATATCAGACACTCGAATATGAATGGACAGATGCATTATAACAGTAATGATGTGTTTATCTGCTAGACAAAGTCTTTAAATATGAGGTTCCAGGGCCTCCGTGGTGGTGCAGGGGGTTAAGGCGCAGGACTATGAAGTTATCCGCAGCCACTGCAGCACGAGTTTGATCCTCCACCAGGGAGGTGATCCACATGGTGTGGCAGACCTCTTGTGTCCTTCCCACTGCTCCCCTCAGCAGTGTGTTTCAGTCAGTCTGGCTGTTCTGCTCCCCCTCTGTCTCTGGTAAATCCTCTCACCCCCTGTGTCTCTGGCCTGTAGCCCAGTTCTTGTATGCATAAATAAATATATCTTTTAAAAAGAAGATTTTATTTATTTCTGCATTTTGCACGTCATCTTAACTCCAGCTTACATATTGGAGTTAATATTTGAATACATATTCAAATCTTAGTGTTTAAAACCTGCAGGAGGAAGTCCCTACCTGGACTAATCTCGCTTCTCCAGTAGGATTGTAAAGAACAATACGATTCTTTGAGTGACTTCTAAAAAACTTCCCCTTTATTTGCTTATTTAAATATTAAAATTTTCTTTTTTGCACAGGTAACATTTTTGTAGTTTTTTTTATATTAACTTTTTAAATTTATATATATTTGACATCAATTGTAATCCCCATGTATTCCCCATCTCCATATCACCAGTGCACCATCACCTCAGTCCCCCCTGCTCCCGTCTGCCCTCAATCCTCCCCCTCTTTTCTCCCCACCAAGTATCCCCAGTTTGTCTTTGTCTTTTCATTTTTGGTTTTTGTTTCTTTCTTCTTGTTATTATTATTATTGTTTTGTTCTTATTCCTTTCCTTGATCTTTATTTGGTTCCCTTATATTTCTCCTAGGGGAGGAACCATCTGGTATTTTTCTTTTGCCTTCTGACTTACTTCGCTGAGCATAATCCCTTCCAG
>JAGFMF010011925.1:2549605-2614280 GCA_019455555.1 Galemys pyrenaicus
GGGGTGCAGGTATTCTTTTGAATCAGAGTTTTTGTGTCTTTTGGGTATATTCCTAGGAGTGAGATTGCTGGATCATATGGAAGTTCCATTCTTAGTAGATTGAGGAACCGCCATACTGCTTTCCATAGTGGTTGGACCAGCTTGCATTCCCATATTTTTGTAGTTTTGAGTGAGTCTAATATCCATTTCTGTCCTCCCAGCCTCAGTTTTTCTCCTGAAGACAACCTGTGTTAGCAGAGGGAGTTACTATATATGCAGGCAAATACACCTCTGTATTCTTTTTGTCTCCTTTTAATAAAAGTAGGATCATACTATATATGTTGTTCTTTGCCTCACTGAGAAATTTAGTGGGTAATGCAGGAAGAAAATGCTTATACTTTCCTTGAAGTTTCAAGTGCTATGAAATCACATGTGGGGCCTCCTTGGTGGCTCATGGGGCTAAGTCACAGCACTATGAAGCTGTTTGCAGCCATTGCAGCATGAGTTCAATCCCTGGCCAGAGAGGTGACCCTGTCTTGCCCGCTGCTCCTCTCAGCAGTGCATTTCAGTGGATCTGCCTGCTCTGCTCCCCACTCTGTCTCTGGTGAACCCTCTCACCACCCATACCTCTGACCTGCCCCCTAGCTCTTGTATGGTAAATAAATCTTAAAAAAAAAAAATCACACGTGAAGAAATCTACCTAATTAGACTAAGTGTGCTCCTCAAGAATCGAATATGAAGTGGGAACAGAGCAGTGCAGTGGATTGGGAGGGGGTTTAGGCCGAGCTGTGTCACTGATTTATGTGCCTTGAAGAAGTGATTCCAGGCCCTGAATGAGTAATGACGTGGGGGTTGGGCAGTATGATTTTTCTGTTAGAAATGCTGAGATTCTCAGTCAGTGTGATGTCCTGTGCACCTGGTTGTTTTGTTTCAGGGAGGGGATATGAGTATGTTTTGGAACCCTCGCCCATCCCACTGCCCCTGGACAGACCTCAGGAGACACGGGTACTACAGGTCTCCTGCGGCAGAGCCCACTCTCTCGTCCTGACAGATAGTGAAGGAGGTAAGTGCTTGTCCACTGTTGTTGGGGTTGGGTGTCACCTGACATGACTTGTTTGACTGAGCCACATCTAACTGGTGAAGGTGTTGGCACATCCCAGGTGAATTAGTAGGATTGCTTAGAGAGCTGCATTGGGTACTCTTTGATACCCTCTGTGGTTTTCCGTAAATCTCAGGTATTTATACTGTGATAGGGCACACCAGGCAGCCTTACCATGTCCTTCTGCTCTGCTCCCTTTGCCCTGAAGTCACTGAGGTGGCCTGTACTTGTAGAAGGCTTTTTCTGTTGTACTGAAGGAAACGTGTTTGATAACACTTCTCAAGTGGTAGGGGACTATCAGAATCCAGGGTCCTGCGTAACCCTGATCTTTTCCACAAGAGAGAATTCCAGGAAAGGCCAACTTGACTGAAGTTTTCAAATTTAATTTTCTGGCTGAGTGCGGTCTATAGGAAAAAGCAAAGCTGGGGTTGAGGAAGTCTTGAGGAGGGAATTTGGCATCTCAGGAAACCTGGTGACAGGGAATAGGGGTGCTGGGTCTTTTACTGGAGATGCTCACCTCCTACCTTGGAAGTTCTGAGAGTTGGAACTAGGCTGGAGGGGAAGGCAGAAAGGACAAGAAAGGCAGCACAGGCTGTCGGGGCCAGTCTAGACCCCAGCAGGCCTGTGGGTGCGCCACAGGCCTGAGAATGTTGGAGGAGGAAACTGAATGGCAATAGGGTGAGCCCTCATTCTAGGGCCACTTTTGAGAACCCCTTGTATCCCTGATGTATTAGGAGTCTGAACCAGCAGCACTGATTTCATTCATGGTGTTGTTCTTTAGTCTTCAGCATGGGAAACAATTCTTACGGACAGTGTGGAAGAAAGGTGGTTGAAAATGAGATTTACAGGTGAGTTCCCCAAAGGACTACCCCTCTCCCGAGTTGTGTTACATGTTAAACATTTATTGAGCATTTACGCTGTGAGAGACCCGGAGCAGGGAAAAGCAAGCTCCTCTTCTTGAGTGGGACTCTCCAGAAAGCCATGGTGCTTCCATTGCAGGTTGAGCTCCACACATCAGCTTGGTGGGAGGGGAGGGCAGGTGAGCCCTCATTGACTGTGATGTGTAGATCTTCTTGGGATTTTTTTTTTTCCATCAAATTGATTAACTTAAAAAGTTTCTTTCTCATTTTAGTCCTATTCCTTTTATCTCTAAAAGAAAAATTCCCTCTCGTTCCTCATATCATGCTGGTGGGTCTCAACAGCACTCTCAGTTCTGGTGCATTTTAAGGATTTGTTGGTTTGGTTTTCCTTTCATGCCTGGGCCGAACTCTGTCTTGTATTTGATATTGAGAGTTTTTCTAACATTACTATGTGTGTCTGGGGGCTGCCAGTTAAGGGTGACAGGGCGGGGCCAGACCACACCAGGATTACATCACTGTATCTCTTGCTTCTCTCCAAATTGCTCCCTGCTGCAGTGAAAGTCACAAAATCCATAGAATGCAGGACTTCGATGGACAGGTGGTGCAGGTAAGAGACATGGCCTGAGAGCTGTTGTTCTGTCTTGTCTCTGGGCTGCCTTTGAAAGGTGAAAGTTGGGTGGGTGATACAATTTGTTTGGGGGTTTTCTGAATTTATAAATTATTTTGGTGAAAAATCATAGCCTGCCTAGCTGTAGACTAGGATTTACACTAGACCCTGGAGTTAAAAAATGAGGTTTGTGGGCATAACACTGAGAGAGAAAGACCGGTCACAAACACGAGCGGTGTCGGTGCAGCGCAGCGTGGGGTTCCGGACTGGCTTTCCCTTGCTCACCATTCTGTTCCCACTCCTGGTGCAGTGATGGCACTTGGTAAAGGCCTCTTAATCTTTAAATACTAGAATGAAAGCAGACAGAAAGTCCTGTGAGAGCACCAGCAGGAGAATTGTGAAGTCTATTGGGGGTGGGATGGAAGGGAGAGAAGGTGGCATGGAGCAGGTGGCAGAGGAATTTTCCAGGGAGACCCGACTGGGCGGTAGGGAAGGTTTTATGGCAGTCAAATGTTCTAAGCCTGGTGATTGACAGCCAAATCGTGATTTGTTCAAAAAGATGATTGATCGTGGGATGGAGTAGACTTGGGAGGAGATGATAAAGTCTAGTTGGGAAGCCACTAGGGAGAAGGAGGGGAGTGTAGGGAGGACGCCTGACTGGATTTGGGGCTTGACTAGATGGGCAGGGAGTGAGCCAGAAGGAGTCAAGTGTGGAGCCAGCGTCAAGGGAGTGGGTGCTGACATTCCTGACCCAGTGGGAGTGCTGGAGAAGGAGCAGGCTTTAGGTTGGATGGGAGGGAGAGGCAGTGAGGAGGAAGAGAGTGAATTTGGCTTTATGGTTGCAGTAGAGTGTAGTGCTCTTACACAGACCTGAAAGTCACATGGTTGCAAATAACTTGAAGTCCCTGGTTTTCCACATATTAACTGGGTGAGATTCAGTTTCTTACTAGCACAGTAGCACAGTGCCTGGCATATTAAGTGTTCAGTGAAGGGTGCTTTTCATGAAGTAGTTGGAAAAACAGGTCTGGAATCAGTAGCACTGAGTAGCGGGACTGAGATGACAGCGTAGGTGTGATGGTGAAACCCTGGGCAAGTGAAGAAGGAGAGCAAAGCGCAGAAGACAGACCAAGGAGAAGGATTCCAAACCTGAAGGGCACGACGCGGATGCTGAGCTAGTGACAAAGACTGGCTGCTGTTAGACGCGAGGAGTAGGGAAGCTCAGGGAGGACGGAAGGGTCCTCGAAGGTGGAGCAGGATGGAGGAGCTCTTGGGTTTGCTCCTTCGAGGCCTATCATTTTAGCTTAGCAAGAGCAGTTTCCGGGGAGCGGGAGACAAGCCAGGCTATGGTGGGTGAGCAGAGTGAGGCGTGGAGGCAGGGCTCTTGGGGCTCAGCAGTGCTAGGGGGTGGCTTGAGTTTGGGGTTCATCAACTAGGACACTGGGCCTCTAAGCAGCTCTTCTCATTGACCTCCCCCTGTGTCCATAGGTCGCCTGTGGGCAGGACCACAGTCTGTTCCTAACCGATAAAGGACAAGTCTATTCTTGTGGATGGGGCGCCGACGGGCAAACAGGTGGTGTGCTTTTTACCCTGAGGATATTGCACCATGGGCTGCGAGCTGAAGGGCTTTCTGGGCTAGAACCAACTTTCCTTAAATTGACTCTTAACCTTCCTTATCACTTCCTGGGGAATACTGTTTTTGTGTTCCGTCCCACGCCCTTCATCCCCCTCTCACACTGAAATGAACTGATGCAATGCATTGTAGGTAACTTCCACCGCTCAGCAAAGAAGTTCTGAACCTTTCTCACGACAAGGGGAGGAAATTTTGAACCCTTTAAAGAGGAAACATGCTACCCCCAAAGGAGCTCCAGAACCAGGGACAGTTTTATTATTATTTTAAAGGATTTATTTTTATTTTTTATGCATACAAGAACTGGTGTGCAGGCCAGAAATGCGGGGTGGTGGTGAGAGGATTCACCAGAGACAGAGCAGGGAGCAAAACAGGTGGACAGACTTAAATGCACTGCTGAGGGGAGCAGTGGGTGAGGCAGGAGAGGTCTGCTGTGCCATGTGGGTCCCCTCCCTGGCTGGGGATCGAACTTGTGCTGCAGTGGCTGTCGTTAGCTTCATAGTGCTAAGACTTAACCCCTTGTGCCACCAGGGAGAGTTGTGAAAACTCTAAGGGCGTAAATTGGAGATGCTTTCCTCCAGGGAGGACTGGGATTGCTTTTGCTGGTTGCTAGGGGAGCTGCCTGTCTGAACCCGCCTTGGACCCTTTGAGAAAGCCTTCTCAAAGCTTAGCCCTGGCCTGGGATTACCCTCCGTCACAGTGTAGTAGTGACATCTGTCTTCCAGGCAAGACCAAGCTTTCCTCTTATTACTGTTTACCCCTCTAGTATGCCAGTTTCAGTTTACTGTTTTATCTTTGGGGGGTGAAGGGATTGGAGAGGGATGTTGGCGTGAGATGGGCTCTTAGGAGATGGGCTCTTAGAGAGCTCCTTTATTTTTTGCAAACCCAGTAGTATATTAGAAATTGTTATATTGTATATATGTATTCTGAAAGGTATCTAATAGGTTGATTGTATACTGATATTTCACCTTTCAAAGTTTTCTAATTTGAATCAGAAAATATCAAGGACTTTAAAAATAAATTATTATTGAAGGAGAAGGAAATAATAAGTAAGCTGTTAACTTTTATTTTTCTCCTTTGAGAGAACAAGGAGTAGTAAATTATTGAATTGATATTTGTGAAGTACTTAAAACTGCATTGGGCACATAGTAAGTAGGTCTATATGAGTTTCTTTAAAAATAAACAGTTAAAAGTGAATGTTTTTCATTGTATTAGGTCTGGGCCACTACAGCATCACAAGTGTACCTACCAAGCTGGGTGGAGACCTTGCCGAGGTGACCATCGTCCAGGTGGCCACCTATGGGGACTGCTGCCTGGCTGTGTCGGCTGATGGAGGCCTGTTTGGTTGGGGGAACTCTGAGTACCTGCAGCTGGCTTCCGTCACAGACTCCACGCAGGTATGAGGCCACCAAGGCGTGGTGCTGGGAGGTTGGGAATAAGAAGTGTTAAGGACCCTTATTGGAGGTCTTCACGGGTGTGGAGTGTTAAGTCCTGTTTAGGTCTGGTCTGTTTTAAGACTGCCTCAAGGGACTGACCAGACAGGAAGCTCGGGGTCAGAAGCCGTCGTGATCCCTGTTTCTGTGAGACTGTACTGGCTTAGAGTAGCATTTTGGGTGTGTCTGTGCATCCTGTTTGTTTCAGAGGGGTGTGGACTGTTGGTATGAGCTCCCGCGCTGTCACGGACTGCTCCTTGTGGCAGCACCGTGCACGTGCCTGGAGAGCCCAGTCATGGGGCAGCTCGACGAAGACCCCTGTGCCAGCCCGCACAGGCCAAGCCGGAGAACGCCCTTAGCACTCAGGAGCTGTCTCTACCCCTCCTTCATACCGAAGCGGGCCACTAGCAGTATAGTGTGGTGGATTTTTACACTTTTATTAGGGAAGATTTCACACATGAACTAGTAGAGCTTATCGCATAATTAATTTCTGTGTATCCATCATCCGTGTTCAACAATTACCAGCTAATGGCTTGTTTTTAAAGTAGAGCTATAATTCACTGCTTTTAAATACACAATTTGGTGGCTTTTAGCATAGTCACAAGGTTGTGCAGCTGTCATCACTATCTAATTCCGGAACACTTCATTACTCTCCCTTCACCCTCCCCCCCAACCTCATGCTCCTAGTGGCCAATGTTGTTGCATTTGTAATTCCATCTGCTTCTCTGTCCTGGATATTTTTTTTTTTAAGATTTTTTTAAGATTTATTTTATTTGCCAGAGACAGTGGGGAGCAGAACAGGTGGATCTACTGAAATACACTGCTGAGAGGAGCAGTGGGCGAGACAGGAGAGGTCTGTTGCACCATGTGGGTTAGCTCCCTGGCCGGGGATTAAACTGTTGCAGTGGCTGCTGACAGTTTCATAGTGCTGAGACTGAACCTCTTGAGCCACCAGGGAGGCCTAGCCTTGGGGTATTTTCAAGCAAACCCTAGTTATCATACTTCATGAAAATTTCAGTATTACCTCCAGAAGATCAGGACTGTTTAAAGACCTGCCACATTCCTTAATATACAGAAGGTTTTAAATATATATTAATAGATAGATCTGCATAAAGGGAGAGCAAGGGTCAGCTCATAAGATGGAAAGTTCAGTGGCTGTGGTCTGGCGCAGTGGCTGGAAGAAGCTGCAGATTGTGTTCTGCGCCCCTGAATAGCCAAAACAAAGAAGAAAACATGGTCATTTAAATGATTCATTGTTTCAATAAGATAAACAGCAAGCAAAGTTTTAAGGAGAAGGACTGTTCTTCCTGACACCATTGCCAAGGAAAACGTCTCCCAGGGCCTTCTTGTACTTCCTAACAGTGTGAACCCTTCCTTTGACCCAGGTGAATGTCCCCCGGTGCTTACCCTTCTCAGACGTGGGGAAGGTGGTACAGGCTGCGTGTGGTGGTACAGGCTGTGCTGTACTAAACGGTAAGACCCTCTTGCAGGCAGTTCCTGGTGCTGCAGGTGGGTTGGACATGAGAGAGTCATGTCCACTGGCTCCCCAGGTGGCAACCTCAGCCTGCAGAAGGGCACACGGCTGTGGGAAGATCTAGTTGGACTGAGTTCTACCATTAAAGGGTGAGGGTGAATTTCTTTACAGAAATATAATAGCTATGACTTATATCTACACAAGTAGGCAGCAGCCGAGGTTGGTCATTCCATCGTAGATCTCTGGAGTAGAGAATGAGCTGCTTTATCCTCGCTCTGCCTGGGCCAAAGACTCCAGCCCTGCCTTCTCTGGGGTCGCTGTGCCAAGAAAGAAGAGGCAGCTAGATAGGAGAAGAGCTGAGGGCGTGGATGCTGAGAGACATACCCTTGGGATTGAACATCTGGGACCGCCAATTAAACTTTCCATAACTTGAAAACTGTTTCTAAGAGTTTTAGGAATCTGGCCAGAGTCGTTTATGAAGCTGGCTTGCTCTTCTGACCAGCGCGAAACTTCATGCTCTTAGTAGGAAAACTCTCCTTCCAAGGCTCTCCTGTGTTCATGGGTTTGCTGGGTGACAGAGGGACTGGTCCCATGCAGGGTACCCTGAGTGTGGCAGATTCGTGTTCTGGGATTGGTTGGCTGGCTAGGCATACATGTCCTGCATCACAAGCAAGGATTTCAGAGAGGAGAGGAGAGACATTATTTTAAATATCTATTAGCGTGTTCTTGCCAAGCCAGGAGGAAAACAACCCGTGTGGATGAGACGCATTTTGGTGGCCAGCTAGGATTTAGTGAGGGAGGGCTGCACTTGGTCCAGCTTACTGACCATGTTCTTACTGTAATGTAGGAGAAGGCCATGTTTTTGTCTGGGGTTATGGAATTCTTGGGAAAGGACCAAACCTTGTGGAAACGGCTGTCCCAGAAATGATTCCACCCACTCTCTTCGGCTTGACGGAGTCCAATCCTGAAGTCCAGGTGTCCCGCATTCGATGTGGACTCAGCCACTTTGCTGCCCTGACCGGTAAGTGACCAGCCTGCGTGGCCCAGCAACTGGCAGGGCTCGGTGCAGGTTCAACCCGGAACTGTGGGCCGCTCTCAGATACCCACACCCAACAGAGTGGTGTCCTGCCTCAGATAATTAAAGAGCGCTGGTCCAGGAATTGTTTGGCTGGAGGTTGGATAATGTGTATCTTGTTTTCATCCTGGAGTTTTGCTTTGGTTCATTTGGTTTGTGGTTAGGCTAACTTTCAGTGATTTTCTCAAGAGGACATGGGTTGGTGGGGGGGAGGAGGGACTCTTTGAGTGTGTCAGGGTCCTGGAGGAAAACAGCAGAGCTTTGGCAAATCCACTGGGTAATTAGGGAATGAGTGTGTGGGGTTTAATCCCAGCCTCTGGCCAAGCAAACCCCAATCTGACCAGGATGTGGGGTGGCAGGAGGCGGCTTTGTTAGACTGTCCTGTGGTTGTGTGCACGAAAGTCTTTGATTTCTCCAAAGTGCCAGGGAGAGGATGATCAGCGGGAAGGTTGAAGTGGAGGTTTTCAAACAGGTTTGCCAAATCGCAAAGCCATAACACAGCCAGTGACTGCAGGCCTCTCACCCGCTGCTTCTGCCTGCAGCTCTGCCTGCTCACTGTGGCTGTTGGTTCAGGTGCTGCCCTTTAGTGGATGTGACAGTAAGACAGTACTAAATTAATTTCATTTTGTGATTCCAAGTAAATTTGCTTTTTCCTTGCATTAAAAAAATTTTTTTGATCTCATGGTAACATTGGTTTTTTTTTTTAAGATTTATTTATTTATGCATACAAGAACTGGGGTACAGGCCAGAGGTGTTGGGGGTGAGAGGATTCACCAGAGACAGTGGGAAGCAGAACGGGCAGATCAACTGAAGAACACCACTGAAGAGCAGTGGGCGAGGCGGGAGAGGTCTGCTACGCCATGTGGGTCCCCTCCCTGGCCAACGATCGAACTCGTGCTGCAGTGGCTGCCTATGCTTCATAGTGCAGAGCTTAACCCCTTGTGCCACCAGGGAGGCCCCAGTAATTGTTTTCTTTTTAAACATCTCAGCCAGTAGTCAGTTTGGTCCTCATGTGTTCTTCAGCCCCATCCTCTAGTGAGGACTTTTCCAGGGACTTCTCCCTCCCCCTTGTGTGTGTCTCAGATTCAGGAGGGCTCAGTGGCAGCAGTGATGGCGGTGGGAAGAGCCCCTCCCCACTACACAGGCCTTGGGAAATACTTCCAAGGTATCTAGGTCACATGAATTTTTTAAAGCTGTTTTGATTTGGCAAATGAGAGTCATTATGGGCTAATTTGGGAGGTAACAATAATCTGTTTTCCAGAATGTTGTAAGGCTTAAACTATTGGCAAGACATACTCAGAAATGCCTATGAAGTGTTCTTCTCCCTTGCCTGAGGACCTGGCTTGCTGGGAGGTGCCCCTGAGGTCCGCTGATGTTTAGGAGGGCCACACTGATCTGTTTTCAGTGTCGGTTGAACATATGCAATCTAAGTGTGGAGACCGAGGAGGACGGTCAGCCCAGGGGGACCTGACCCTGACTCCCATTTACCAGGCGGGATTTGCTCAGTCCTGGCTTTTTTTCCACTTCTCGGAACCAAAGTTTTTTGCCAGGTGGTGGATGGCAAAATGGGGCTTCCATGCCAAGGAGTGCCTGAAGCAGATAGGGATGAGGCCTGAGCTGAAAGCTGCCCCTCCAGGCCTAGGGGCTGTCCTGGAGCAAGCATTCACCAGGCCCAGTGCAGATTCCCTCTCTGGGTACTCACAGTGCCCTACTCTTTTCCTTCATGGCACTTTTCACATGCATCTGTGTAGGTTTGGTCATTTGTTTCTCACTCTTTAACTCCAGCCCTGTGAGGACAGCAACACGCTGTGCACTCGCTGTCCTTTCCCAGCCCCTAGCACAAACTTAGGCCTGGCCCACAGAGCGGCCCGATCACCGTGTGTCTGTCACTTGAGAATGCTCCTGAGACTTGGAAAACAGATGAGGAGCAACAGATCATCCTACTTCTCACACTGTAAGGGTGTGGCAGGGCTTGAGGATGCTCATATTTTGGGATTTTGGGTTTGGTCAGACTTAACTGTGGGTGAAGGGCTGCCCATCGGCTAGGCAGAGTGAGCCATGTGCAGGAGTCTCCTTGGCCCCCACCTGTGGTCTGCTCTGCTCCTGTGACGGTCGGTGCGAATCTGGGCTGAAAATGTTTTGGTATGGGGACAGTGCACGTCCCTTCCGAAGAAAATATTAACGCCTGGTGAAACTGAAGTTTAACATTAGTCTCTATTCTAGAAAGCCTCTTCTCATGACCCTTCTTGGAGACTTGCCTTGGTCTTGCTCCAACCAAACCACTATTTTCCTTTCTTTGCAGACAGAGGAGAGCTGTTTGTGTGGGGCAAGAACATCCGGGGCTGCCTGGGAATCGGTCGCCTGGAAGACCAGTATTTCCCATGGAGGGTAAGATTGGGCTGGGTGGGCCTGAGGGGATTACCTGATGTGGCAGCACTACCTGGCTGGGCCAACCCCAGGAAGTGCTCCCTTTCCTGGTCTAGCTGCTTCCTCCCGCCTGGCTACGGGTGAGTCTGTGGTGGTGAGGAGCTGAGCATGCGCTGGCTTGGCCTCTCAGCCTGCAGACTCTGCCCCAGCTCCTTTGTGGGGCCGGTGAGTGAGTGGTGGGAGTGAATAACCTGCCCGAGGTTTCTGGCCCCACATGCCCTGTAAGAAGCCTCGTGGGTGGTGGTCCTTGGGTGCGGTGCAGGGAAACAAAGGCACTTGGTTCCTCAGAGGGGAGCAAGCTGCAGGCTAGTGGCCATGGTGTCCAGAGAGGCTTGGGAGGAAGAGGTTGAAATGAAGATGCTGGCTTGCCAGGAGCTGTTTATAGAGGCCCGTGCAGAGGAATGTTTAGCAGCGAATTTTAAAAAGCAGGATGTTAATATTTAGAATGCCTTACCATAGCCACCAAAGGAAAAGAGAACGATTTTTCTCAGGGGGAGGATGCAAGTTGCCAAAAAGGATCGTTTCAAAATTAAAGGGGTAAGATGTTCCCTCTTAAATTGTAGTTTATCTTGGTGGTGTTTGTTTAGTTAGTTCTTTTAAGTTTTTCTTAATAAAACCTGTTTTAGGAATACGGAACATGTGTCCATGGTACAAAACATATAATAAAAAACAAGCCTTCTAATCCCTCATCCCAGAGGCAGCTGTGGTGCTGGCTTCTTAAGTCCCTCCGGAGAGAGTCTGTGTGTGTGTGTATGAATTTGCATGTGTGCATGTGCATAAATATTTTATTTGAAGATTGAATTTTAATGATGTTTTGAAATTACTAAAAGCATTTTTAAAAAACACTTGTAGAAGTGCATAAGAAATTTAAGGATTTGTTTGTTAAAAATCCACTGCAAAATGCAAAATGCTTGAGGGCACTGGGTATGTTAGGAGCTCTTCAGCCTTCCCTCCACTGCCGGCCCCCCCAGTTCCCTGTGCGCTCGGCAGGCCCTGACCCCCTTTATAAAAACTGAGGTGCGGATCCTAAGAGAACCAGTCAAATTGGGGACCTGACGCTTGCTAGAAAAAAAATGCTTGTATGCTGTAGTTGTTCTAGGGCGTCTGGTGCTCATGCCTGTTCGCTGGGTATACCGATATGACAAGGTGTGGCGAGTCTGCTGGTGACACCTGCAGCAGCTCGGGTGAAGTGAGCATCAACGGTTTAGGGGTCCACTTGTTTTCTTGGTCGCCTCCTCACCGCCTTCCCTTTAACCCCACAAAAAGGACTTCGGAGGGGAAGCCTGAGATGTGGTGCAGGCACTGGGTTTGGAGGAATGGCTGCTCAGCTGTGACTAGGGTCCCTGCCAGACTGAAGATCCGCCACAAAGTGGGATGTAAAATCTGACTACATTTCCCTGTTGAAGCAGCTGGGCCAAGGTTTGGGCTCTATTAGGAGCTGGAAGCAGCTGCTAGGTGTTCAGACTGAGCCCCACTTCTCTGACTCCTCCTGGCCCCCCTTCCCCTGCACCCTTCTCGCTTCCCTCCCGGCCCCTGAGCGTGCTGTCCTGTACCCGTGCGTCCGGGTGGGCACACTCTGGTCTGCCCCTGTGATGGCCACTTCCCTGGCAAACTGCTGCCCTCTCTCATACAGTTGTGAGCGTGAAGGGATGTGGAGTTAACTTGGTCCTGGGAACCTCCTGATGGGGGTTGGAGGACTGGGCGAAGGAGCAGGTCTGGGAGGTGGTGCTGATGCTTGCTGCCCGGCCCTGTCCTGCTTTGTGCAAGCCCAGAGGTGCTGCGCGGCTCTGGGAGAGTGAAGATGGCGGGAACTAGGCTTTTTGATCAACTAGGTTGGAGTCCTCAAAGGTTAGATTATTCTCCAGTCTGTTCTGTGGCAATTAGCTTAAGAAGAAATTACAGATGATATTTATTCTTAAAAAAAATTATTTTCTAATTAATCTTCAGTGGGGGATAGGCTACAGGAAAGAACAAAAAAGAATAAAGCTTTCTTTGTTGCTCTGGCAATGGTCCTGACTAATTTTATTAGACTCACTGAACCTGGCTTCTCTGACTGGCTGTGGTCCCAGGAAGAGTCCCCTAAACCACTCAAACCTCTCCTTCTGGCGCATTCCAGGACGTCTTCCTGCTACACACGGACACTCAGAACTCAGAGAGGGCCCATGAATTCTTCAAGGTCACACATGTAATGGGAAGCGAAGCCACACAGTCAGGCTTAGGTCTGACTTTGAGATGCTGCTCTTTGCCATTCCTACTCGAGACTCAGGGCCCAGTGGTAGAGAGCAGGAAGCGGGAGAGGCGGGTGGACACTGACCCGGTCTTTGCAGGCCCTCTTGCCGAAACGGCGGCTCTGTGCTGGGAGCAGACCGCTGGTAGAAGTCTTTGAATGGCCTCGCCCTTCCCAGCCCCGGGAAATGCGCTCGCTTTCGGCAGACAAGCACGCAGCCTTTCTGAGGGGCTGCAGGGCTGTCTAGCACGCTGGTTGCTTTACGTTTCTTAGCTCTCATTCTTAGAACGGCCCACGAGGGTGGGCGCTCCTCCGCAGCTCGCACTGGGGCAGGCGTCCGAGGGGTGGGCGGCTCTCAGGTCCCTGGGGGGTTGAGCTGTGATGTGGGCCTGGGACTGCTGAGGACCGAGCTGCCCCCACCGTGCACCTCTGGTCAGGGCCAGGTTGGGTGTGGGAGCACAAGCTGGGAAAGCTCTGCGGCCAAGCCTGTTCCTTCCGGCTGCTTCAGTAACCACAGGCTCTGGGTGGTCCGGATGCCCCAGGAGAGAGGTGCACGGTGGATGCTTGTGGCAGCGCCTTCTTGCAGGCCGAGCGGCCTCCCTTTCCTCAGCCGGTGCCCTGAAGGAAGTCTCCGGTGCAGCCGAGAGGGGGAGGCAGTTAAGTCCGGGCGAGGTTCCTGTCAGTGCTCCTGTTCAGCCTGTCTTTCACTAGGTGTCTTTCACTAGGTGGGCGTTTGCTGTAGGCACTTGCGATTGTGGAGACATTCCCAAGCTGATTCTGTTCAAACTCAGACTAAATACGCTTCTGGCTTTGGAACTGTTTCCTTTGCAGTAATGCTGGGGGTGTAAGTTGGTTTAGAATAGAAACTCCTTTTAACCTTGATGAGGATAAAAATAAAACCTGGCTGAGGCAGTTTTCTCTTGGACTCAGAGGTGGTGAGAGGCTGAGGGACTGCTCCCCCCGGGAGCTGCCTGCAGCTCCCCAGAGAGGGCGCCAGTGGCCTGGCCTGCACTTCCTAGACCAGCCTGGAGCAACACCGTTATCTTGACCAGTGGTCCAAGGCCAAGTGGTTTGCACTGCTTTGGGCGCTAATGGCCAGAGCGCTCGGGGAGCAAGGACGGAGGCGCTTAAGTGCAGCAGCCTAGCTACCGCTAGATAAGGGAGGAGAGTGGTGCTTTCCTGGGGAAGGTCAATAAAGGACGCTCTAATGGCCAGGGGAGGTTGCTAAGAGTTATATGGGCCTGGTCACCACAGGGGCAGTGTGTTTTCTTCTGCTTCCATGGCCAGCCTGGAATGCTCTCTGCATCTACGTGCCTTTTCCATGAACCGGGCACTGCTTCTTGTTGGTTTAGTGATTTCTCTAATAGGGTTTTGCTAAAGACATTTGCTTAGGGAGGGAGAGGTAGAAAGCGTGACTTGGTTACTAGCATCCATTTGCCTTATGCCCGGGACCCTTAATGGACCTGTTCCCCCATGCCAAAGGCACCCTGCTTTGGGACGAGCGTGCTGCCTCTTGGCTTTTGGACCAGGCCATCTGGAATTCGGTCTCTTCCCCGCTTAAGCTCGGTAAACTCCGCAGGCAGTTACCACCCCTCTGCAGCTGTCATGCACTGGCTAGGTGCTGCGCCTCCCGCCCCCAGGCAGGATGGTGGACCCAGGTTGCTCAGAACAGCAGCAGCCGCGCCCGGTCTGGGGAGGTGCAGGTGCACTGGCTTAAACATTCCACCCGAAAGCACATGGTCCTTATGTTTGTTTTGTAGCAAGCACCTCTAGAAAGGCTGAGAAGCCCATTAAAAGTGGTTTCTAGTTCAGAGGGAAGGTAGGGAGTGGGGCAGTGATGACAGGTTGGGGTTGAAAGGTATTGTACTGCCTACTCAAAGTAATAGTCATAACTACTAAAGATGATCAAGATAGAGAAGAAAAAGTGTCACCTTTTCTTGAAAATTGGCGTTGCCTGGCTGTGGAAATCCTTGGGTTGTGGGGGAGCAGAGCAGGGACTGGTCCCGGTGGGCCACCGCCATGCCTGTCTGCCAGCCGTTTACCCTTAGTGTACTGGGTCTTGTTTTTCAGGTGACGATGCCAGGGGAGCCTGTGGATGTGGCATGTGGCGTGGATCACATGGTAACTCTGGCCAAGTCATTCATCTGAATCTCCTTCCTGACCCGCTGGAGCCCGACCCTCGCCTCTGGGCTGCTTGGACTGCTTGGCAGGGGCACCAGCTGGGGCTCTGGAGAGGCGCAGGAGAGGATCAGAACCCTTGGTGAAGCGTGATGCGCCTAGAGCCCTCGGGGTACACACTGGAAGTCCTGGGGATGGGGCCCTTCTCCACCTAAGGATGAGGCCCGTTGGATTCTGCACGGGAGGCTGCTGTTAGCGGGCCAGCCCGGCCCACTGGTGTGCCAGGGCTGTTGTCCTGGCAGAGGAGGGTAATTGTACGCTTTGACTTTCTGGATAACACATGGTTTCTGGTGTCATGTCTGGCCTGAGAAACCGGTCTTAGGAAAGCTTGGCTCTCACACACACTGTTTGGTTTGATCTTAAGGTGGCCTGACAGAACGCAGCGCTCACGGGCTTCCGAGCCCCTCTGCCCTCAGTAGAACTCTGGGCTGGTGCCTGGGCATCACGTGAGTCCCAGCCCAGCTGAGGGAGCGGGTTGGCTCAGCCTGGGATTCTCATCAGGTCCCCGCTGCCTGCGCCGCCAGTCCTGGTCAGCTGCCCCACAGCCCAGCTGGGTGCTGGGACTGAGGCTGAAATTCCTCGGAACAGGCCTGGCATCGCGTGGGCCCACGCTGTCACCAGCCCTGTAACCGTTCTCACTGCTTGGCTTGGGAAAGAGGAGAGGAGGAAGTCGGAGGCCAAATTCTGGCGGGCAGAGGACTCAGCGCACACCCCATGGAAGCATGGCTCGAGTGCCAGCTGGGAGAAGGAAGATTCCGAGATCGTGAAAAACACTCAAGTTTGTAACGTAACTTCTCTTTTTCTCCAAAAACAGCTCTTGAAAATCTTTTGGAATAAAGTCTATTTTCTGCCTTTTATTTTTAAGAACCAAAGCAGTATTTTTTTTTTAACCTGATGATTGGAAGATGAGCTTTCAAAAACAAAGTTTTTGATAGAGGCAAACAGCATATAGTGAAAACAAACTTTGGAAGTCAGTTTTAGTTGAAAAATACTTTCTGATCAGCATCTGCTCTCACAGTTCAATTCGGAGAAAATGACAAAGTTTAAAAATAAGTGATAACCATGTCACAAGCTGGGATCACGTTGCTAACATCCCTTTTTACTCATTCGCTCAGCGCATGCCTTTGTATGCCCCTAAAGTGCCAGGCACTGTTCATCATGCCAGGGTGATGAAAATCCCCACAGGCAGGCAGCCTGTTGAAGCTCCAATTCTGGGGGGTGGTGGGCGGGGGATCAACAAGCAATAGGAAATATATCGGCTGGTGGAGTGGACTGTGGAGAAGAAAAAGCGGGGGTGGGGCACGTGCTCTCAGCTGGGCTGAGTGAAATGATCGCCGGGCAGTGACCTACTGTGACCTGGACAGTGGAACCAGCCAGTGGTGGCCAGGGCACCGGCCCGGGACCTTTCATCTGGGCTTATGCTCCCTCCACGCCAGCGTGGGGGACACTTCTACCTGACTACAGTGAACGCTTCCATGAACTTGCACTAGAAGCAGAACACAGTCATCTTCCTGAAACTGCGTGGACCACACGGCGTGTCGCCCAGCAGGGAGCAGTAGTCCATCCTCAGTGAAACAACTGTCCGGTAGCTCACACTGATTTCCAGAGGAGAACCCCCAGCAGTAAGGGACAGAGGGTGTGGATAGAGGGCCGCTGGCAGCTACGACTGAATGTACCCCTCGCCCAAGTGCTTGCAGCCAGGGTTCAGCCTGATAACCATCTGTACCCTGGCCATGCAACCAGGGCGGAATAGGGACGTCTGTGGATCTGTCCTGCAGCCGGCTTCTCGCAGCCGGGCTTCATGGGCACAGCCGCCTGGCGTGGCGCTGCCCTCCTGCATGGTGGGGCTTCTTGTGCGAGCGCATCTACCACCACCAGGAGCTGCCCTGTCATCTCCTGTGCTTGTGGCCCTCCCCAGTCTTGGGCCCTCGTTCTCAGCCCTCGAGCATTTGGCACACAGACATGGAAACCCTTCATTGCTGTTAGCTTGGTTGCTGTGGTTCATCATTTTGCTCCTGTGAGAAATCTGCCTTTACAGACTGTTCTCTCGCTAGTGAGTGTGCACGTGCACCCTGAGTGATGTGGCGTGGCCAAGCCCAGCGTGTCCTCTGCCCCTTGCTTTCTGCACTGTCCATGTACACTGGGATTAGCCCCCCAAGGCTAGTGCAGCGCCTGAGTAGAAGGAAGGGACAGGTGGCCACCACCATCACTTAGTGGACTGTCATCATTCTTGAGGTGTCGGGTCTCTGCCTTGGGGGACCTAAGGCACTTCAGATGTACAGACCATCACTCCGTATAATTTCGGGGGCCGGTGTGTGTACAAAATCTTTATTCAGCTGTAAAAGGCTGCCATTCTTGCTGGTCAACCTCAGCCCCTCAGTAGAACCCCGCATAAACGTTCTTCTTAGTGCATGTGGTTGGCTGATGCTTTCATGATTTCAGGAAGCACTCACCTGTGCACTTCCATCGTCCAGTGTGAGGCAACTGTGAGAACGCCACACCACTCTCTTGCGTTACACCCAGGTCCCTGCAATGCTGGTCCCTGAAGGGCCTGCCCACCTGATCAGCAATGCTCGAACTGTTCCAAGGGCCGTTCCCTCTGCAATTGCTGCATCAGAACCGATTGAGTGCCACGGCCTAACCGTGCACCTGACCTGCCACAGGCCCTTCAGACAGCCTTGGGGTGGCATGCAGCACAGAGGGCCTGGCCTGCCTGGTGTTGTGTGCCAGGAACTTCCTCCTTCCTCTTCCCCGAGGACCCCAACTTGCCTCTCTCCTCACAGCACATCACCCGGTTGAGATTTAGGCTGCACCGATTAAGAAACCCCCACCTTTCTTGCACACACAGTGATCATTGACTTGGAGCAGCTGCAGCCTGGGGTAAGCTTGAGTTGGAGACTAGTGTGCTTTTCTCAGATCTGGGGCCACGGAGAGGCAGATGCGGTCAAATTTAACAGAACAAATCCAGACACTGGGCATCTTCAGCCATGAGTCCATGGCAAGCAGATGTGCTATAGCTGGAGTGGGGCTGCCCGTGGAGGAGCAGGGGAATTTTTTTTTTAGTTCATCCACTCCTTGTTTGCTAACCTGCACTTCCGGTCCTTGTTAGCAAGCCCACCTGCTCCTTATTTGCTAACCTGCACTAACCTGCACTTCCGGTTCTTGTTATTGAGCAGACCCACCACCCCCTGTTGCTCCAGGAGCCATTTTGCTTTCACTGTGGTGGTAGCTGACATACCAGGAGACCAGATGGAGGGCCTAGGAAGCCATGACTTTCAGAAGAATGTCCCACTGGAGTCCAGCCCTGGAGCTGGAGGACTGAACAGGCTCATGGCCACGAGCTGTTCCCCAGTCCAAGTGGTGACTGCAGCCCCGTGGTAGAGTGAAGAGGAAGCCAAGTCGCCAGTGGTGCTTCCTGACTCCGGAGCCCCGGCTGCCTGCCAGGACCTGGCGGGGATGGCGGTGCAGTGGTGAGGACGTTCATGCCCTCCCGTACAGCTCTGGCCGCTCTCACCTCACAACGGAGGAAGCCAAGATGCGGCCACCTGCCCTGGAGCAGCTGAAGGAGATGGCGGACTCTACCCCTTAACCCTGGCCTTCTCAACCCTGGCTGGATGGCAGATACAGGTAGGTGTGTTTATTGTGACATACCGCAGTTTGCGTATCAGTTGCTGGACATCTGGGCTGGTTCCACTTTTTGGCTACTAGGAATAATGCCAAAATAGTCATATGCAAATTTTACATGGGCCAAGCATTTTATTTTCCGGAACATTCCGTTATAGTTCTTGTGTGAATATGTTTTCTTTTCTACCTAAAAGTAGGCTTGATTGCTGGGTGACATGTTTAGTATTTGAAGTCTCGATCCTGTCTCATGCACTCTGCCATCCCAAATTCCAAGATACTGAGTGTTTCTTTCCCTCAGTACAGCATGACTGTTCCCTTCCAGGCTAGTGAGAGGCTCCTGCCTGCTCTCCCTGGCTCCCCACTTCCCTCCCTGGTAGGACCCTGTTCATGTTCAGCAGGGTCAACGCTGTGTGTGGACGGCTGGGCTATGGGTGTCGCCGGTGTAGCTTGCAACTTGGCTCTTGGAAGAGTACCTCAATCGAGATGCCCTTTTCTGACCGTGGCGAGGTGGAGCACCTGGTCCTTCCTCCATCTTACCCTTCCTTCTCCAAGCTCCCCTCCATTCCGTCCGTGGGAACTTTCTTTGGCCGCCAAGAACTGTCTGAATAACTCACATCATTTCCTTTTTGGCCATCCCTCATGCTGTACATCCAGACCTGGGCTTTTTCTACCATGATTTTTTTTTTTTTCCAATTGACACATAAGTCATGTAACATAAGACCACTGTAAAGCAGGTAGTTTGATGGTGGCAGCAAGCGGTCTCGGTGCGCAGTGCCGCCCCTTGGAGGACTTCCTCTTCTCCAGCTTGCTTTACTGTCGTCAGCCTCCCACCCCCTTCGTTTCACGTGAAAAACTAGGGGAAGTAAATAGGGAATGATGCTCTTTCCTTCTGCAGCCTTGTGTGGCCACAGGAGCAGGGGTGCGTGCTTTTCAACCTGTATTGAAGCCAAGATCCACGGAATCACTCTTCGGGGTGGAGCCCCAGAATGGGTACCACCTCCAGAATCTAATGTGGGGTGAGACACCCAAGAGGCAGCCTAGCGCAGCTTTCCCTGCTTGGGAAGGGGCTCATTCATGGATCAAAGGCTGGGGGGCAGCAGCCAGTGTGCAACATTTTTTCACCACTGCCCCAACACCCAAACTGTGCTCTGAGCCAGCCACAGTCATGTCGCTGAGAACTGAGGCCCTGGCCGACTCAGTGCTCTTCGTCAGCCATGTTCAAAACCCAAACCCACTTTTCAGAGGCCAGACTGTCTCCACCACAGAAGTCCTAGCTAGCAGTCCCCCTGGCCTGCAGGAGAGCAAGGCCCCTGGTGGCCTGAACTCCCACCTAGCACTTCAGCCTCATCAGCCCACTTCCTCCCTCCCTCTTCCTACTTATCTCTTCCAGCCAGTTGTCAGTAGGCCTTCTGAGTCTTCGCTCTGCCCTTTGCTTGGGTGTCCAAGCTCAACCCTAATGACCTGCCTGCTTGTGCTTCCCCTGCCTGTGCATATTCCCTCCCCACCCTCGCACAGCACCCTCTTGTGGCCCCAGCAGGCACTGCACTACCGGAATAGCTGTTTCTTTGCACACCCAGGTCCACTCAGGTGCAGGGATGGCTGGAGTACCTGGGTCCTCAGCACCTGCGGCACTGCCTGAGTAACAGTGAACGTCGGAGTGCTGGGCGTGGAGGTCTGCGACTGTTTTGAGACTACTGGGGCTATCGAGGTTATGATGTGCTGGCTCCATCTGAAGGGTGCTTGGTCTGCAAACCCCAGCTGAAGGGCCGTGCAGCAGTCAGAAATTTCTTGGCCTCAGGGTAGAGATGCTGGGCACGGGGGCCTGCCCTCCAGTTACTGGGGATCTGGAGGTTCTAGCTCCTGAGCTTCTCGCATCAAGGAACCTGGGGCGTGATGCCCACAGCAGGGTTGCAGACTTGGGGAGGAGGCCCTGTGGCCGGGCCCAGTCCACGACCCCCTCTCCCTCCCCACTGCCACCACCAGCAAGGGCCTGTCCCGCTCTGGGCACTCCGGGGAGGAAGCGTGCACAAGTAGCCAGCTTCCAAGAGAGCCCCTCGTGACCTTGGTCTCTTGCTTCTCACACCCTTGTCAGTCAGATCTGGGCTGCTGATGACAGGATGGTGGGGTGATGGTATGGGAGTTTGGAAGCTGGGCTTCTACCTTGGCCTTGACTCACTGTTTGAGTCACTGCTTGGGGGGAGGGGCTAGTCAGGCACCACCTCTGAGGACACTCCAGCTGCCACCTGAGGGAGCGAACAACAACGCTCACTGGTGGAGAAGAATCGAGGCTTCCAGCTAAGAGCCAGGCTCACCTCCCAGCTGCAGATATAAACCCCTTGGAAGGAGAGGCTCCAGTCCCTGCCAAGACCCAGCGCAGCCGCTGAGGCCCGAGCCAGGGCTGTGCACAGCACTCCGGTTCCTAACCCACAGACTCGGTCAGTCAGGCCACTGTCTGCTGGGGCAACTTGTGAGGCAGTGACATGAAACAGTCCTTCTTGCTCCCGGGGCCGCTGCCTGTGTTTCTGGGTGTAGATGGGAGGGTGTGTTCTGGGGTTCGCTGACCACCACGTGGAGAAGGCGGGAAGAGATGAGCTGTGGCCCTGGATCAGCACAAATCAGCCAGCCACCAGCCAACATCAGTTTTTTCCTCCATTTTAATGAACACTTTACAAAGTACAAAATATACTGTCTTTTGGGGGGAACATTAGGTACTTTTTCTCTCCGTCATACAGTACATGAATCTCGAAGGTTTTGTGTTTCAACAAAGAAAGTTAAGCGTGCGGGCCCTGGGGGCAGGGCTGCCCAGTCTTCCCTTCACCCAGGGTGGGGCAGAAGTAAGAGCCGCTGCTACCGCTGGTGACTCCGGGGCGTGCCCAGACCCCCACGCCGAGACCCGGGCAGGGCGGGGGCCCTTGGGGCCCTGCTGCGCACCCAACATCCACGCACCCCCATCTCAGGATAACGGAAATGATTTTGGCATAGAGTGAGAGGAGGGCTTGGGGTCTGGTCAGTCCCCCATTGTTTTGGAGCCAACCCTGTTCAGTTTTTCCCAGACCATTTTCTAAAAAGATAAACGGAGGCAGCGGACAGGAAAACGCACTGAGCTTGGCCTGTCTTGGGACCTGGAATTTGACCTGTTTTTTATCTTTATTCACCCATGTACCTCTGGCATGGCTGACACACTTCTAGATGAGCCCTGATAGGCAGCAAGGGGGCGCCGGCACCCACCCCCTCTCCCCGTGAATACTGTCTGGCTATTTCTGAGGCGTCAGCTTGGCTGGACTGGCCTGTGTGGGTGACAGGCCTCCTGGGCTGGGAGCCCCGGCCGCTCCACAGAGCAGTTTACTGTTTAACGAAGTCAACGGGCTGGGGCCCTATGGGGCGGCTCCACTTGCCACCCTGCGGCCCCCGGGGAAGAACACTGCTGCGGACTCAATACTGAATGAACCGAGCTGGCACCTTAGCTCAGACCTGGTCTCTGCGGGCGTGTGCGTGCCCACACGCTGCCCAACAGCGCATGTCCGCACACATGTGTGTAGAACCACACGGGCCACGCAGGTACAGAACGGGGTCTTGACTCAGCACGGGGGCTACTTTGTACTTCCCACTCCCCCAGCCACCCTGCCCTGCATTAACCCCACCAGGCGGGGCCTGCAGCGCTGGGCGTCCCGGTGCCCAGCCCCACAGCTCTGCTGCGGCCCGGGACAGCTCCTGCCCCTGCCTTCCTGTAGAGCAGGCTTCCGAGCCGAAGGCCACAGCCCACCCCAAGGCTTCTCCCAAGGTCCACGGGAAGGGGGGCACAAGAGACTATTCAGCTTGTCCTTCTGTTGCCTCAATTTGAAAATGAAAGAGAAAACAAAACCAAATGAATTCTGAGGTGTGGGCAAGGTGTCTTATCTTTCCTACTATCCATGGCGCCCTCCAAGACACCCCTCTTCTCAAGCCTGTCCCCTGACGGGCTGATGCCCCAGTCAGCAGACATAGTGGGGGTGCTTTCTGCTTAACCCCACCCTGCGCTCAAAGTGGCATCAAAAACCCCTTAGCTACAGGGCAGGACGGCTCTGCCGTCACCTGGGCAACTGCAAGCCCCTTTCTGGCTGGGGCAGGGGAAGTGCCCTAGTTGTCCCCAGCTCCAGATACAGAGTACAGCAAGGAGGCCAGGTGGTGTGAGACTCCCAGGATTGGCCTGGGCAATGCGGTCAGTGGCGCTGTGGTGGGCACGCAGGCTCATCTCGAATATCAGGCAAACGGTGCCTCTGACTCGAGAGAAGGGCTCTGATCTTCCCCTCCCCAGTGCCGGCTTTCCTGACCTCCGCAGTGTCCTGTCACCTCAGTAGCACCTCGCCACCATCTCTGGTACACCTGGCTGGTCACAGTGGCCATACTGCCTCATGGGGAGGTGGCAAGGGGCAGCTCTGGGCCACCCCCCACCCTCAGCTCCCTCCCTTCCCATCAGGAGTCTGTGGCCTGGGGTGGTGGGAGGGGGGAGAATGCTGGTGGTTTTGGGGGCTCTGGACCCGTTGAATTTTGGGGGAGGTCAGCAAGTCTCTCTGGCTTGAATGTGTGCCCTAGGCTGAAGGCAGTGGTATGGGCAGCCCCTCCTGCCACACAGGGGTCTCTGAAGACCCCTGTGTGTGGAGGAAAGAGGTGCAAGCTGGCCCTGCCCATCTCTTTGCCAGGTCAGGACTGGAGCTGAGGGAACCAGGGCGGGGCATGTGGCGCGTGAGCCAAAGAGGCAGGTTTTCATAATGATGGGGTGGGGGGCACAGCCCGAACTTCCTGCGCTCACTCTGGTATGCAGCGTTGGCATGAGCATGACTAGCACTTAGGTCCTTAGTTTTTCTTACTGGGTAACCACAGAGGCAAAGACAGACCCTTCAGTGCCCAGGGGGTCAGTTCTAGGGCCCACCTCCTCACCCCATTTTCCTCCTCCTGCTACATGCCCCACCAGTCACAGCTGCGAGACCCTCAGCCACAAGGGGCACCCACTTCAGGCTGCTTCTGGTGGGCCAGCCCCATCAGCACACTTGCCCCAAGTTGACCCTGCGGGCTACACATCCCCGCCCAGGAGCCAGGAGATGGCTGGGGACAGCTGGCCCTGGGGAAACTGCTCCGCCTTCCCAAAGAGCCGTGGGGGTCAAACCACTAACTCTGCCACTCGCAGGCACACAGACGCCAGGATGCGCCCGGCCTCGGCACACACAGCACAGGGAATAGGAAAATAAGTGGGTGGCCACGAGCAGCTACTCCTCCCCGGACACAAGGTCAGGCAAACGTCCCTCTCCCAGTTAGAGGGGCCCCATCACCAGACCTGGGGGCAGAGCCTGAGGCTTCTAAGCTGGCCAGTGAAAAGAATCCCATGAAAGTAGCCACAGGAGGGGAGAGAGCCAGGATGGACAGCTGGGGCCTCAGCCAGCCTGGGTGTGCAGGTTGAGACCACTGAGAAGGGGGTGCTGTTCTCTGAAAAAAGCAGGAAGTTCCAACTACTCCTCTTTGTACCATGGCCCCCAGTAAAACAAGGGTGTCCAGGGAACTTGGCTAGACCTTGGGGGGTGGGGTGCAGGGAAGGGCAGATCTCGTTTTTAAGGGAGACGGGGGCGGGGGAGGCAGGGACCCAAACCCACCCAGGGCTTGGCTCTGGGCTGCTGGTTTTGTTTTTCTCTCAAGTCTGAGCTGAGGGAGCCAGCGGCTTGTCCAGTCAGCATATTGCCTATATACTTGAATTAAAAATCTTACGGTGGCTCAAAACGTGTGTGCACAGCAGACACAGCGGGGTGGAGGCCCTCAGCCCACATGCACACACAGCGGGGTCTGTGCCCACGCCCTGCACACACGCGGGGCGTGCTTACACAGTATATATTAACATATATATTGCTCAAGTATATATGCTATTTACAGTATATATCTATATCGACATAAAACACAGGTATTTATAGGTGTGTACAATAGATACGTCCTAGGGGTCTAGGGAGCACACATTTCTGGGGTCACGAGGCCGACACTTGCACAGCGGGGCAGGGGGAGATGACGCGATAGGGACGCTGACAGGAGGGGTGGGTGTGGAGAGGCGCACCACGGGAAATCAAGGCCTTCCAAGGACTAAAAGGGACCCAGGGCGTCCAGCACTGCCTGCCCGCTCGGCCACCCAAGTTTTGGAACCAGCAAACAACATACACGTTTTGGTTATTTTGGAGTTTTGTGCAAAATGAATTAACTTAAAGAAGAAAGTGGGTTCCTGACCAGAGCCTGGCCCTGGGTGCAAGGTGCAGACTCATGGCTCCTCCAAGGGTCTCCTGGGCTGGGGCCCACACGGCGGGGGCTCACGTAAACGCCGCCAGACCAGGGAACGCCACTTCTCCTCTGACCTTCCCTCAGAACAGCCCAAGTCAGGCTGCCAGAGAAACAACACTGTGGGCCTGAGCCACAGCGGGCCCTGCTTGCTCTGGAAACACCCACTGAAGAGGCATGGGGCTGACCCATTCTCCCTGTCAGAAGACAGGCCTGCCTCGGCCGGCCTGCCACCTGGCTGTCCACCTCCTGGGCCCTCGGTCCCCTGATGCTCAGCAGAAGCAGAAGGCCCAGGCCCATCGGTGGGCGGCCGGTACGGGGCGTCTGGGCCTGTCTCGAGACAGGACTCTGCTTCCTGCCCGAGAGGGCCAAGCGCACAGGACAGTTCCCAACTCTCATGCTTGTGCCTGGAGTCAGGTGCCACCAAGGGATGCTGGGCCTCCGGACCCCGAGTTCTGTAGGCCCCATCCCCGAAACTGCTGCCAACCACGGCCTGGGCGCAAATACATTAAATAAGAAACTAAAACAAGGTACGTTTTTCTCTATTAAGGCTCAGTTAAGCTGCCTCCCAGGTCAAGTACTCGTGAGTGCCACGGTCCCCACACTGGGTGGTGGGCAGGTGAGTTGGGGGCAGAGGCCTTCCATGTCCCCTGAAACTGGGGCAGGGGTAGGATGATGGGGGAGGCCTATGCTGGTCTAGTCAATTGTTGGGGAGGTGGGGTGACCTAAGAAACCCCAGGTCCAGAGTGCTGGGAATGCCCCCACTTGGAGGAAACTGAGGCTTTGCCGGCCCGAGTAAGGTCCAGGGAAAGCACGGGACAGGAGCTCATGCCCCAGGCTGGTGGGCCCCCTGGGAACTGCCCCCCAGGAGTGAGGGCTTGTGGTGGGGAGGGTCTGGACAGGGCCCCTCCTGGCAGTCTTGCTGGGAGTTGGGGCACAGGCCCTGTGGTTGGCAGGTGAGGTTCTGGGTGGCGCAGGTCCTGGGTCTGGTCCTCTGGCTCCTGTGGGAGCCTCACCAGCCACATGACCCGAGGGCCACCCGCTGGCCTCCACTCTGCGGGAACCAGCCCCGAGCTGATGGGACCAGAGACCAGTGACCACAGCATCCAGCTCCCACCCTCACGGGGGTCTTCTTAGTCTCCACAAACTCAGTCCCACTTGGCCAGCCCCCCAAGACAACATGAAAATCAGTACCCCAGTGTCTTATGGGAAGTGCCAGCTTTCTTCGGCATCTGCCTCCAGCTGTGGGTGAGGCCAGAAGAGAAGGCGGAGTAGCTCACACGCTCTCTGGGCCTCAGACACCATCTTCTGGGGTGGGGATAGAAGGAGGAGGCAGGCGGCTCTCTGGAGGGTCTGGGGGCTCCAGGAAGGCAGAGGGCATGGGAAGGCCTCAGCTTGAGTTCCAGGCCTGGTGGGGTCAGCGATCGGGGTGTCTCCCAGAGGCCTCCTCTTTGGGGACCCTGGGGCTGATTTTCCAGTCCATCCAGAAATACTGCAAGAAGAATCTTCAGGGTGGGGGCTGGGCCCAGGCCTGGGGGCAGACAGGGAGGAGCAGAGGAGGCCCTTCTAATGCTTCTCTGCTTGGCTGACCTTCAGGGCGCTAATAACACCGCTGATGTTTTCTTCTGGTACCTGCAAGGGGCAGGAAGCAAACATCTGTGAGCCCCTGGACACAGCTGCCCTGGGAGGGGACAGGGCGTGGCACTGGACACTCACCAGTGCATGGTCGAACTTGAAAGTACTGATGTAGTAGGCGGGGATGTCTGCAGCAGCCAAGGGTTCGGAGATCTGGGCCACGATGCCACATTCATCTAGGGGGAGGCAGGGACCGTGCTCAGTCAGCTCGTGGCCTCATTACCAAGGACCCCGGCCAGCGTACCCTCTGTCCTCCTTGCTGCTCAGCCTCCCTCTGCTGCCAGCAGTGCATGCCCTGCACCCGTAACCTTTCTAGAGAATCTCTCCCCTCCCGTGAAGGCTCAGTGCAAAGGCCCCTCTATGCAGGAGCTTGCTCTGAGCTTGGATAGCAATGAACTCTCCATCTGCAGAAGCCCAAGGACCCGGTTCTGTCCCCCTCTGGTCTCCTGCCTGTTTCCGTGCTTCTCATTCCAAACTGTCCTCCTGCCATCTTGCCAGTTCTCTGACAGAGCTGGGGGTAGGGTGGGCAAGTCAGGCCCTCCTTTCTTTTTCCCTGTCATTTGTAGTCAGGTGACTGTAGCGAAGCCACATTGGGAGCCTCAGTTTCCTCACTGGATTCTTCACCAGATATTGGCTGCCTCCTGCCCTCAGGGCATTGTCAGGCATGTAGCTGGAGCTGGAGTGTGACTTCCTTTTCTCTCCAAAGTAAGGAGGCCTCCCCAAAACGTCAGCCAGTTTGGTGTACCGGGGACTAGTGCTCCATTTGTGCCTAGCTTCACCTTGATTTGAAGACACAGCCCTGGCTTCCTCCCATAGGAAGACCTCCAGTATCTGTGGACCACTCTTCTCCAACACAATGTCCCGGGTTATTTCTCTTATAGCTATGGCTCCGATTTTGGCCATGATACATTTCCCAATGGTGCCTCTAATCAGGGGAGAGAGTTCAGATCTAGTCACCAGTTCCCCAAGGGATTCCGAAGCGGAGCCTGGGCATTAAACTGGTGCCATCCTCCCTTCAACCCAGCATCTTCTCTGCCCCTGGTCCTGCTCTTGTGAGTCCACTTGGACTTGGCAGCCTCCCTCACTGGTGAGTTCCTGCAGGTCACTGGTTGCCATACCCTGCCGCCCTGCTTGGGTCTGGAGAAGGAGGCCCCGGGGTCAGGCCAGGAGCCTGCAGGGTATGCCTTCTGGTGCTCCAGAGTAGCCTCCTGTCCTCCCCAGGATGCTTGGCCTTGACGTGAGGAGAGTCTGCAAGCGCTGTCTGGCCTGCTAGCTACAGTCCACCTTCCAGCTTGCTTAGGGAAAGGTACAGACGGGTGGCCATGACTTGGGCTGCTCGCTGACCCTGCACACCCAGGTCAAATGCCCTGCCACTTCTGTGTCCAGTAGCCACTTGGCTGACCTGATGGCTGGGCCAGTTTGAGCTCTATCTAGAACATTCTATACTCTGTCATAAAAAATCAGGGTTCACTGATCCTGACGAGGGCCTGAAGCCTATAGCCCCCCTGAAAATACTTATGAAAATACTACCAAAGACATTTTTAGGGTAACTGGAAACTGAGGCTAGACTGGGTCCTAGGGAGTAACTGCCCATTTCCTCCCTCTTCGGGTCATGTGACTGAGAGAAAATGCTTCTTCCTGGGACAGGGGAGGAATTAGGGGTGCAGGGTTGGGTGCCTGGGATTTGCGGCTAGATGTGCAGCAAGTATTTATGTGAAGGAAACTCATTAAAATGAAGAACAATCATTACCTTTGAGCAGCGGACTAAGGAGTAATTGTTTCCCTTTATAATTCTTGTCATGCCCCCAGCTTTTTAATCAGAAGCTGGTATTAATTTTCTACTGGGAAAAAGTAAGAGTGCTTGGGTGACGCCTGCTCCTCCTGAGGCGGGGGCGGCCGTACACCCCGTCACACCGGGCCTGCAGGTCGTGGGGCCCTGAGGCTCCCTGAGCATCATCTCCCTTCCTTGACCATGAGGTCCAGCCACCTGGGCTGGGTGCTCAGAGGCACTTGGTCACGCTAGAAATGCCCCTTCTTCTTGCCCTCCCCCCACTGAACACCACGAGGCTCACCAAAGCCTAGGGGCTGTCCCCCGATCCGCACCATCTTCCAGAGCTCTCCAGATGCGCTCGTGAACAACAGATTGCTAGGAAACCTTGATAGAGGCAAGAAAAATCCCAGGCTCAGGTTAAGTGTGTGCCCTTGGCCAACCCTCCATGGGACCTTCCCTGCCTAGGGCACGGATGAGGACCAGAGGTGCACCTGCACCGATTTGGGAGTGGAGGGGGGCACAGAGACAGGAAAGCAAGACTAAGGTGGGCTCTGATTCTTTTTTTTTTTTTTTTTTTAGAGACTATTAAGACTTTTTTTAAAATTTATTTATGCATACGAGAGCTGGGGGAACAGGTCAGAGTCATGGGAGGTGAGGGGATTCACCAGAGATAGAGTGGGGAGCAGCAGGTGAGGCAGGAGAGGTCTGCTATGCCATGTGGGTCCCCTCCCTGGCCGGCAGCAGGGATCGAACTCACGCTGCTGTGCCTAGTGGCTGCTTCATAGTGCAGTGCTCAACCTGCTGCGCCCAGGGAGGCCCCTAAGGTGGGCTTTGAAACAAACCCCTCACCACCCAGCATGTTCCAGGGAGGGCCTGGGTGACAAACAGCTCAGATGCCCCAGGAGCTTGGCTCAAATCCCTGCTCTGCCACCAACTATGGCCCCGAGGAACCCCTCCGCCTTCCTGAGCTGCTGTCCCCTGTATGATAGGTCCCCCGAGATGTGCAAAGGGCTTGTTAGGGACAGAGTAGGGGACGTGCCCATCATGCAACCTGGCCCACCCTGGGGAGACCCTCACCCTGGCGCCTGGCTCACCTCTGCTGGGTCTGCACATCCATCACCAGGGAGATGTAGCCCTCGATGAGGGAGAAGGAGAAGAAGCGGATGTGGCCACAGTCGTCGCCAGTAGCCATGGGGTCCTTCACTCTGGGGGCAGGTGAGCTGGTGAGAAGCAGGACCCCCCGCTGCACCCTGACCCCTACCAGGCACTCCTGCCTGGCCACTGGCCTCAGCATGAGGTGCTGGGAGGAACAACAGCCTGGGGAAGCTGGGCTGAGTCCCAGGATGGCCCTAAGTCAGTGTCAACCCTCGGTCTCCTCATCGGTGAAATGTGGGTGACTACACGGCACTCACGTGGGCGCGCACCATACTTCACAGTGCTGAGGGCCCTGCTGGCTCCAGCGCAGGCCCCATTGCTGGGCGGGGACTCTGTCCTGTATTGGTTCCCAGCTAGGAAACAGTTTGTGGCCACCACCAGCTCACTGGACAATGGCCCCGTTGCACCTGTTTTTGGCCTCAACTTAAAATCTGCTCTGAGGAGAACACAAAGTTTGTTTTCTGCTAAGTCTCTCCTGAGTTCCTGGCTCCTCAGCTGCCCTTCAGGCTCAGGGGACAGCTGGGTGTTCATTACACCTACAAAGGCACCTGGGTCTTCACCAAGTTTTGGGGTTCCCAAGGAAGGGTAGGACTCCCTCCTCTCTGAACAGGCTCTATGTAGAGTCACGTCTTCCCTTCTCGGGCTAGCTGTCAGGGCAGGCCTATGTCCTCGTGGGGCTTCTCTGCAAAGCCATGTCTCCTCTAGGCCCCGCAGCCCCAACACCCAAGGGGGTCCTACCCGTTGGAGTAGAACATGACGTCCATAAGGAGCGTGGCAACAGCAGGCAGCGTGTCGGGGTCCAGGCTGGTGACACAGAAACTGTTGCTCGGGCTGGACAGCGGGTGGATGACGGGCCTCTGGACTGAGAGTGCAAAGAGAAGGGCGCTGAGGCTGGGTGGGGTGGAGCAGCAGGCAGGTGCTGGCAGCTGCTCTGGGGAGGCCCCGTGAGACTGTCTCTTCTTCAGCCTTTACCAGCAGCTCTCCTGATTCTCTAGGCTCACCACCAGGCCACAGGCCCTTTGTACACGCCCAACTGGCTGCCTGGCATACCTTCCCTCAACTACAGCCTTAACTATGCCTTGTGCCCTGAGCTTCAGGTCAGGATCACTGCCTCTGGGACAGCTTCTCTGACCCCCTGGACGGCATTGCAGTGGCCTCTGGCCATCTTTGCTAGACCCTGGGAGCAGCGACTGCCTAGGACTGCCGCACCAGCTTACACCGGTGCTCAATGCTGGAGAATGGGGCTGCTTTGGGGCGGGACCTAGTAAGTTCTTGAGGTCTCCTCGGCATGGCCCCCAGACATACCCATCTTGGGCTTCACAAAGCCATTGGTGATGCCGAGGTTCTCAGCGGCCACCGTCTCACCATTGACAACCCTCAGGATGGTGAACTCTGATGACAAGGTATGGGTGACGAAGGGCAGATCACGCTCACGAACCTGGGATAGAGTGGAGGATGTGAGTGTCCTGTGGTCCAGAAGCCTGGGACCAGGAGGGGCAGGCCAGGGCCCCACCCCACCCCAACTGCCATGCCCAGGCCTGTCCGTGGCCTGCCCTGGGTTCGTGCTCTCCAGTGGCCCAGCCCCACAGACGGGTGATGTGGTGGCCAGGAGGTGCTGCCGGCCCGCAGGACCAGGCACCTCGCCACCCCAGAAGCAGTAGGGAGGTGGGAGCCCGGTGTCCACCTAGGAGAGCGCCCCACCCCTGCCCTCACTTCCTGGCCTCCAGGTCAAACCACGCAGAGCACTGCAGGCAGGTGGGCTGGGGCTTGGGGTGGAGACCTGGAGTCTGGCCTGGCCTGGGAGCCCAGTGATGACGCCGAGGCCCACCTGACTTCTCTGATCAGGGAGCGGGGGCCACAGGCCTTGAGACCCCAGGGTACAGGGCTGGACTCACCAGGATGAAGTCCGTCTGGTAGGTGGACAGCATGAACACGGAGATGTTCTGGTCGGCCAGGGGGGCGATGACCGACTTGGCGATCTTGGTCACGCCTATGGGCTGGGAGCTGGAGAAACTGCCGCCCCCAGACACCACGTTGAGGGCCAGCCAGGTGGCGTCTGCCACACTCAGGTGCTCGGAGGAGGGCAGCTCTGCAGGGGGACACAGAGGGGAGCCCTGTGATGGATGGCCTCCGGGACAGACGCAGCTGTGATCTTGGCCAGCCCCTCCTGGGGGCCACTGCCCCGAGTTGTATCTGCCCGCACGGTCTCTCCTGGGAGCACTGGGCGGGGCGGGAACTGCAAAGACAAGTGGTTTATCTATGTTGGGCCTCAGTTTCCTCAGCCATGAAGTGATGGAGCAGTCGGTTATTTTGTTATTTCTAGTCCTGCTGTTCTGGTGTTGGTTCTGCCGTCACTAATTACCTCATGTGGCTTTCAAACTGGGTTCCTGGGTGCCTCCCAAGCGTCTGGGTGCACAGTGGAGCCCAGGAGATGACAGGGTGGGGGGACCTGGGGTTTCTCTTGTGCTTCAACTAGTGCATGTGCTCTGGGAGTGCTCATGAAGATGCCATGTTCTGGGGGTCAGTGACTGTTACCCAGCCTTTCCTGAGAACTTGGGCATCAACACCGGTGTGGGGCAGGGCAGGGAGGGTCAGTCTCCTTGACTAGATTGTGAGGATGTGGGATCCAAGTGTTGCGACCACCCTCCCGTGCCGTCTGGCAGAGAGCACCCAAGGGTGCCTGCAATCGGGACATGGGCGTATGCATGCACGTCTCCAGACACACAGTCTGGGCCAAGCACAGGCTGCACTCAGGACTCTCCATGCACCCTGGTCCCTGCTCACCCCCACACTGTCCTGGCGCAGTATGGGGGTTAAGGCATAGGGAGGATGGGTCACCCCCAAAGGACCCGGACAAGGAGGCAGGACCAGAGTTCTGGGAGGGCTGGTAATTTGTCCAAGATAATTAGGCTTCAAATCCAGGTGTGATTAGAAACAAGCCCATGCTCCACCCTGGGTAGCAACAGGAGGAAGAGTCAGCTCTCCAAGGGAGGAGGCCAAGATGGAGGACAGACACTGCGAGTTAAAGGGGCTGTGACAGTGGCGACAGTGATGATGCTGTTGGTTAAGTGCTGGCCTCAGGCAAGATGGCTTTGAAGCCCGGTTCTACCTGCCCAGCTCTGGTCGCCATGACAACCACAATCCTACAAGTCCATTGGCCCTGCAGGCTGAGGAGGGCAGGCCTGGACCAGACTGGCTAGAGAGGCAGGCAGCTGTGCAGAAAGGGAGGGAGAGCAGGAGGACGGGGCTGAAAAGCCCCCGGCTTCTAGGCTTCAGTGCCTGCTGCCCGGGTGTCAGAAAACCGAATTCTCAGCCCCTGGACCAGAGAGGGTAGGTGCTCCCAGAGCCCTGAAGGGACTTCCCAGGGAGTGCTGGGGGCGTCCTACCTTGCCATCTAAGGCAGAGGAAGGCCCAGGGTGCTGAGGTCTCAGCCTCAGTGAGTGAAGCCGGCACTTCCCTTGTGCCTGTATGCGGGGCATGAGCCTGCAAGCAGCCAGTCGTCTAAGGCACCATTTACATTTAACTGAAGTAAAAAAAAATGCGCCTCTTCATCAGGGCAGAATCCCCTAAAGGGTGTGGTGGAGGATTACACTGGGCCCCTTTAGCTGTAAACCAAAGTTGTTCACTGCCTAGAGGTCAGGGCAGGGCTGCTGCCCGTATGATGCTGGGTCCGAGACCACCTAGCTCTGTACACCGAGTGTGTAAAAGGTCAGCAGCTCCACACCTCTCACAGACCTGCACATTCATCCGAGCAAGAGCCTCTTCGCATGCACAGGGCCTATCTCGTTACTGTCTCTGACAGTCACCCTGCCCTTCCAGCAACGGCCCGGCAGCTTCCAGACAAGTGCACTGCAACCATGACCCAGGGAGGTGAACAGCAGCGCTCGCGGGAGCACTTCTGTGGAGCTCGTAGGCAGGGCTCCTCCCTCACCCGGCACCCAGAGACGGCCCCGGTCGAAGGCCTGGCTGAGAACCCTCCAGGGCTGAGGTGAGAGGCTGCCTCTAGCTGCCACTCCCCCCACCCTCCCAGATGCTCCTGACCCTGGTGGGCTAGGCACCCGACAGCACTTTGGGCTTTTCCGGGAGGGCATTTCACGCTTGTCTTGCAGTGATTGCGGTGACTCTGGGCTGTTAACTTGAGGTTCTCACTGGCAAACGCGCTTCAGGCTACCAGCTGATCCTGGCTCCAGTGTGGGGGGCAGCAGAGCCTTGTGTGCTCCCTTGTATATGCAGTTTTTTCTTGGGCAGTCATGGTCATCCAGGCAGACCAGGGAATGTAGAGTGGGAGGGAGACTCTCTCCCAGAAGTCGTACTTGAGGACAGTCAGAGACTGCTCCCTCCTTAAAGTTCCCGCTGGGCTAATAACTTAAAGCTGGAATCGGGCTTATTCCACCAGGGTGGCCGCGGCCTCCCTCCTCCCACTTTCCTGCACACTTAGCCCGCAAGATGCCGGCACACGGCATAACTTAATAAATATTGCCTGCTGCACCCTCCAGGGGCTGGGTTAGAAGCAGCAGCAGGCCATCCCCCAGTTTTTGAGGACACCTGCCGACATGGCCCCACCCTCCCCTTTCTCATTCAGCCTCCAGAGACAGAATTTCATGTTGGGAGGTGGACAGACACAGTACCGTCTGTCCCCACAGACTAGATACGTGGGCTGGGCTGGGGGTCCTTCTGTGTCTGAGGTGCCACGAGTCTCAGCAGGCCTATGTACAGGCATGAATGCCCATTAGAAAATGAACATGAGTCTGGGCTGCCCAAACACGGAATCTCTGCGTGACTTGTGCTTCATGGTGAGGCAGCAGTCTGCCCGCAGCTCCTGTGCTAGGTGGTGAGTGGTGTACGCGGTGCCTTTGAGGATGGTGTGCCCCCTGGGGTATCCGCATGCTCTTCCCTTTGCTGTGGAGCAGAAAGCGCAGCGACCCTGAGGATGCCTTCCCTGTCCCTGTAGCCATCCCCTCCCAGGCAGAGGAAGGACCATGTGCCCCTCAAGATGTGGGGAGCAGGGCCCAGCCCCGGTGCAGGGACCTGGGGTGAGTGCGTGTGTGTGCAGCTAGGGAGGCGGCTTCCTCTGCGCCTTTGCTTTCTCACCAGTAACGAGGGTCTCATTAGACCCAACAGCATGAATTAAGAAGCATAAAATTTCTAGCCCCATTAATCTCATTTCTCAAACCTCATTTTAGGCATCAACCTAAGTCAGAATAAATGTTACACATTTAAGGAGATGATACATTTCTTAATGGAGAACAATTAAACCAACTTCAATTCTAACTGTAGGGCATGGAGCAAAGAAGCCCGGCAGACTTGCCAGGGTCTGGCCTGAAAGGCAGTATACACTGTACCTACTGTACAGACACTACATAATGTATAATGTGTAATATAAAGTACATAATGTGACCATAAGTGAATTCAAAACCACCTGTGCATGGAAAAAACGGGAAAGACACTAAGTCACTCCTACTTGCCTCCGAGGTGGGACTGAAAAAAATGCTGACTTTCGTGCACACTTTGCACCTTTTGGAGGATGTAACGTACTGCACACCAGCTTCCGGTGGCCCAGCGGAGCATGTGACCGCGCCCCCAGCATCTCACTGACGGGGTGCGCACCAGCACCTCCTCTTAATGGACTGGCTGCCCAGCAAGCACCTGCGGTTGTTACTTAGAGCAGGATAACAATAACCAGGCGATGCAGAGCGGGGAGTAGACAGGGAGCCTGGGGGTGTTCTGGAGCCAACAGCAGCGAAGGCGCCACGACCTTGAAGTGTCAAAACCACAGGTTTGGAGACTTTTCAATGGTGAACTCCAGGGTAAGTGAATTGTAGCTTAGGTCACAAAAGTGGAAAAAAGCCAAGCCAAGCCATAAAAGGAAGGTGATCCGTGGGACTGGCTCCAAAGGCACCGAGCACACTCTAAAGCGTTGCCCTCACAGAGTCTTAGCTTCTTGGCCTACCCGGTGGGTGTCTAACTGACCCTGCCAGTTCTGGGGCCTTTCCCAAGGCAGAGAGGGAGAGGAGCAACCAGGGCACAGGGAGAGAAGCAAAGACACCAACTTTCTCCAGCAGGGGTGGGCAGGAAATAGGTGAGTGGCCAGCACCGGCATCAGGCCTCGTCCCGCAGGTGAGAGCAGCACTCACCTAGGAAGCCCTCCTCATCAACGATGATGGTGTAGTCCTCCGGCGTCTCCGTCAGACTGAAGAACTTGCACCTGGGCAGGACGACAGACAGACACAGGATGTGGCACTGGTCAGCCACCCACACGCGACCCAGTCGGGGAGGACTCAGGTGTTCCCCAGAGCTACTGCCCCAGGCTGCCAGCTGACTAGGACCAGCTGCTTGTCCCTCCCTCTGCTCTGCCCCCTAACCCAAGTTCTGACTCAGGGGGTCTCAGAGAAGCCCCAATCTTTGGGGATCTTAAGCCACCAGCCCCTAGGATCCTGTACAGTCTTAGATGCCACTTTCCTCGGAAGTGAAGGGCGACATGCAGAGGAACTGTGTGGGCTGTGGGTCATATCTGACCACCAGGCCTCTGCTGCCCCCCTCCTACTGGCTCCCTAACTTGCACATGTACCCACTGTCACTTAAGGCCTAATTCATGACTTGGACGAGAGGGCTGTGGTCACCTGTGATGTTCAGGGGCCGCTGCCTTTGGCACTACTGCTTACCCTGCTGTTCATTAGCTCAATTTTCCCCTAAGGAGACAGGGTCTGGCAGTCACTCTGGCCCAGAGCCACACAGGGCTCCCAAGGGCTGGGCTTTGAGGCTTCCTGTCACTGGGTGGGAGTGGGGGGGGGTCACCACTCCCCCAGGACAGATTGCTCACGGTCACTTATAGGACCTTGCTGATCTCATGTGTGAGTCTCAGCACAGGTTTTGTGGCGGGTGGTGAACCCCATCCATCATGGGAGGCCACAGGGAGAGAGGCCCAATGAGAAACCTACAAAATAAGGACTTCTACAAAGATAAAAATGGACAAGGCCTCTTGAAGTGCATGCTGCGCTGCAGGGGGTAGCCACAGCGTCCACCATGTCTCCCTCTCCTCTCCCGTCCCCTGCAATGCAGAGGCCTCATCAACAGAACCCGTGTAGCACCCTTTATACTTCATCCTTTCAAATTTCCACAAAGAACGGGGAACAAGGGCCATTGGAACTTGCAAGGAAGCAAAATGATAAAGCTGACTGGGAAGAGATGGCTGCTTTTTATAAAGTGCAACACCCATGGGCCAGGACTCGGCAGCTCCTCCTGGGCACTAACTGCTGGCGTGGAAACCGACACACAAAGCTCTGTATGCAAATGTGCACTGCATGGGAATCTCCCCAAACTGGAAATCATGCAAATGTCCCTCCTTCAACTGGAGAGTGAAAAACTGGCACAGCCACACCCTGGAATACCGGTCAGCAATAAAAGGGAAAGAATGACTGATTCATGCAGTACGTGGGGCAGTCTCATGCACTGCTAATAAGTTAAAGCAGCCGGACTCAAAGGTTACATACTCTGAGTCCACTCATGGGATGTCCTGAAAAAAGGCAAAATCGTGAGGACAGAGAACAGATTAGTGGTTCCCAGGGGTACCGGGGAGCTTTTTGGGGTGATGGGAGTTTTGCGTTATCTTGACTGTGGTGGTGGTTACAGGAGCATGCTTGTCAAAACTCAAAGAACTGCACCTGAAAAAGGGCGACCCTCACTGTAAGCAAACGCTACTCCGAGCCTGCCTGCCCAGAGCGCAGGGCCAGGCTGCAGCTGGGCGGCACGTTCTCCCCTGACAGTCGGCACCGGCACACACTTCAATTTCCCTCCAGCTCTTTGGTTTTCAAATTACATCTCTGTCCCTGCCTGTCCCACATCCAATTTGCAACTATTGCCTGGACAAACGAAATCTATAATTGCTTGGGGACAACAGCAAATTATCACCTTAGTAAGTGGCAATCACTGGTCTCGCAAGCCTCTTCTCAGGGACCCTCACGCACTCAGAAAGCCGGGAAGCCACCTCGTCGCCAGGCTGCCCTGAGCCAAGCGCTCCCAGGATTGGGGAGTGGCTGCCAGCCATGGGGAGCCCTGTGTAGTCAAGTAGACGCGGTGCCTGCTCCCGGTGCCCTCCTGGCTGTGAGGGATGCTCCAGAAATAGACATAAATTATCCTGGAGGGACATAAACACCAGCAGACGGCAACGGCGGCCTATGCGTAAATGTGGTGTAAACACGTCTGATGTGACCTCCTGGAGTCAGCACCTCTGAGGTCCTGCCAGCTGCTGCACATCCGTCTCAGAATGTCTACCTTGGGCGGCCTTAGGAGGGCGAGGCGGCCAGAGGGCCTGTACTACCACTCTGGTCACCCAGTCCAAGAGCCACCCCCTACCTGTCACTGAACCCCGCCCCCTCCTACCTCTGAGGTGTTTTCCTCTCTCCACCCCGTTCACATAAATTCTGGCCTAGACCTTACTAGCCTCTACCTCACCTCGCTCCTCTGCTCTTCCCTGCGACCCTCCCCCTGGCCCCATGTCTCCATAAAGGTTGACAACTGTTTTTTTCACTGCCCAACATACCCTTCCCTCTTCTTTGGTCAGAGACTTGTTGCTCATCCTTCAAGACCCAGTGTAAGCATCTTATTTGGGGCAAACCACTCCTGATCAACACCCGCAACCTCCTCCCTCATCTCCTAACTCAGGGTGTGGGTCCTTCCTTGACAGCCTACAGCCTCTGCTGTGTCTATGAAAGGGTGCTCAGGAAACCAGGGAGGTTGGGCTGACGGGGCACCACAACTCTAGGGAAGAGTTCATTCACCTCACGGTGTACATGAAGTCAAACGTGTCCTCAGAGCTGAGAAGTGCACAAGCTGTGCAACTGCCTGATGGCCCTGAGCATTTCCCACAGTCTATTACAAATAAGACTTCTTCCTCCCAGTAGACAATAAGCTCTTATAGGTAAGGACTGTGGGTTTTCTGTACATACACCTAGTACTCCACACTGGCTGGGCACAAACTCAACACTCAGTCTACTGGGTAAAGGAGTAGACTGGCCACATACTACCTCCAAAGCCAGAGAAGTCAGAACTGTAGTAAACCCTGCCTGTCCCTATAAGGCAGTGCTTTGACTTACCCCTCTGCTGGGAGACACTCAAGTCTCCAGCCCCAGCCCCACACAGTCTGATGAGTCACAGCTAGATCTACACCTGACGCTGGGCCCTGGTGCTGTGGACTTTCTGCTCTACCTGGAAGTCTGTGGAGCGAGGCCCACACCCAGCCTGCTGCTAAGCCCTACCGGGAAGCCTGAGGGGGAGCAGGACATTCTGTCCTCTAGAGGCCCTAGTGGTACTTGGGAAGTACAGGGGATGAGTGTGCAGCCCAGAAGTGACTGCAGTTCTGCAGAAGGGAGACCTGGGCCTCTTAATTACGCGGCACAATGAGAGGCAGGTCCAAAGTGGACTTTTCCCATCCAGTTTCAGCGTGGGCAGTGGGTGGCCACATGGAACCAGCTAGCCCGGCTGCAGGGTTGAAGGGGTGTGGCCAAGAAGGCACGGAGAGATGATTCTATGTTGGGAAAACACCTCCTGACATCCCATGCTGAGACCTGGGGAACCTGCCCAGATGCTTGGTGTGTCTGAGCACAGGGACAGTCAGCATCCGCCTGGCCTTCTCCACTCACCCGCCAACCCAAGGTGCCCTGCTAGGTTGCAGTGTGTATCTCCGGGGCTGGGGGTGCTCCCTTCCTCTCCTTCTTAGAGGTCAGAAGGCTCCCTTGCTTGGTTAGTGAAGTCTGTCCCAATCTGGAATTCTCTATAGAGAACCTGGGCCAGGAGCTTTATGACCCAGGCCCTGGCTGGGCCTGAGGCCTGCTCCTGTAGGTCACAATGTCCTGTGTCTGGCAGACCCTATCAGGGTCACTTGCTGGCTCACCACAGAAAAGTCCAGACCTTTGCAGTTAGAGCCTGGCTGGGGGGGGCCATTTCAATAGAAATGGAACTGAACAAGATTCTGGTTTGTTCTAGGTACCTGTTAACACACCATTCTCCTCCAAGTGGGGCCTCTGAAGCCTGATAGCCTGGACTCCAGCACCAGCCTGGAAGGCCACGGGTGTTTCTGGCTCATTCTATCTGCCAAGCAAGAGGTTTACTTACATCTTTCTCTACAACACAGCAGAGAGGTCACAGCAAAGACGAGGGGCCAGGGTCTGACCCCTCTTTGAGACCATTCTGACCTGCCTCTGGCCGGCCCCTGAAAACCTGTTAAAATCCAGTGAGGAACAGGAACACACTGGAGCCACTCAGGGCACGGGGCTCACACTGTTCTGGGGCTTTTCTTTCCTAAGGACAACTGGGTCCTGGTGTGTTGTCTTGGTTAGCTGAGGTCTTTTCATTGGCTTCTCAACAGACCTCTCGAGTTATTCACACCTCACATCTAGTCTTCAACTCCAGAAGCTGCTGTTTCACGTTTTAGTTAGGGGAAAAGAAAGGCCCACCTTGAAGGCTAATCCTGAAGAGGAGTCGCTTTTTTTTTAAACTGGAAAAAACCTGCTGATGTCACAGGTCACCAGGAAAATCAAGACAGTGTGGACAATGTAATTGAAAAATCTAGGATGATACGCAGAGACAGGGCTGTAAAGGGGGTGGGCAGGGCAGAAGGAATCAGAGGGGTCTGGAAAAAGCCCCTGAGAATTGGACAGCAGTCAATTTCAGTGGCCAGATCATTTAGTCATTCAACAAACAAGCGACTTTATTCACTATTATTACTCACTATTTCAGGTGTTGGGGAAATATCTCAAAAGAGACAACTAGAACTTAGATGGTGGGGTAGGGGTAGAGTAAGTAGTGCATCAGATGGTGGCATATATATACTTTAGAGCCAGTCAGTGGAGCAGGAACAGGGCCTAGTGGAGTAAGGGCTTGCAATGTAAAACAGAACAGGGAGTTGGTGCCGGGGCCAGCGAGGGGAAACCGACTGCAGCGTTACAGTTTGAGAGGATGGCAAGTCCTGGAGATGGGGGGTGGTGACACGCTCCGACTGCACCTAATGTTCCTGAGCGCTACACTTAGAGTAAAATAGAAGATTTATATTACACATATCTGGTCATAGTGAAAAATAATTGAGCAGGGAAGGTTTTCAGGAGACCTGCAAGAGGCAGAAGAGCAGGTTCACAGCTACGCCAGGGAGGCCAGAGGGAGGGGACGGTGCGAAAGCCTGACACACGGCACCAGCCATAGTGACAGAGGCCAGAGTGGTGGAGGAGGGGAGTGGCAGGCAGAGACCGCAGAGGCAGTGGGGGAGGGATGGCGTCCTCAGCCACGGTGATGACTAGCTGGGCGCTGGAACGCCAGGTAGGGGGCTACTCTTTAAGAAGGCTGGTGAACTGGTGGTGGCTTGGACTAGGCTGGTGTCGGTGGCGGGCACAGCTCCCTTTGTGGCCAGGGACTAACATCCAAGAAGTTAGGAAGGTGAGGCTGGCGAGAAACACGAGGTCAAGGTAGGCAAAGGCTGTTCTCCATGGCCAGCTTCTGGGTGGAGGCAGCAGAGGGCGGGTATAGGTAGAGGGGAATTGAACTGGCAGAGTTTACTGACTCCCCTTCTCCTTCTCCACGAGACCTGGGCATGGTGAGGCGCCCGGGGAGGCGACTCCCTCCCCACCTCGAAGTCCAAAGCACAAGCCAGGGAGAGCTGACCTGTCTTCCTTGCGTGGGTCCCAGCGGCCTGGGCAGCTGGTGAGGAGTGGTCGGAAGGATCAGGTCAGGGTAGGAGCCCCGTCTGGAGAAGGCCAGCCTCTTGCTTTTTAGCATATACCCAAGTGCGGGGCACACGCTGGGCGCCGACCCATGGTTCCCTTTCCTGCTCTGGGGACAGTGAGATGGCAAAGGCCCAAGCAGAGTGCTCGGCTTCAGCACCTGCTCATGAGCCTGGAATGACTTACTGATCCTCAATTCACTCCAGGTTCCTCTGTGAAAGAGGCTCGGAAACACCCCCGGCAGGCCGCTAAGGGTTACAGGAGGCAGTAGACATACAGGAAGCACTCGGGACCTGCCTTGGCACGCGTGGTCACGCGCCAGGAGTTAAGCTGGGAACCGAGGCACAACGGGTCGTCCTGGCAGCCCAGAGAGCGCCAACCTCGCAGAGGTCTGCTGGCCGGCCGTTGGCTTCCCTGGTGTTAGGCGATCCCTGTTGGAAGGTGGATCTCCCTGTTCCCTGGGGCCTCCACACTACACCTCACCAGAAGGAGTCAGTCTCCCTCAGGCCACGGAGCACAGGTCCTCGGCAGGCCGGAGTCCCCCACTTCCCTGACCCACTGTGCTTTCACACCCACCGGCCCGGCCCCTCTCCATCAGTGCTTCGAGGCTATCATTCTCCAGTCCATCTCTGCCAACAAGACACCTGCTCCTGGGGGTGGCGCCTCATCTTTCCCCCTGGGCCCCCTGGGCCTTGCATGGGGCTTCCGCACAATCAGCGCCAACTGAACCGACATGCAGTGTAATTAATCACTCCTACTTCACAGACTCAGTCAAGCTAAGGCGGGGACTGCCTCTGGCTACCAGGCTCTAAGGTGGGGCTGCCCGGGGTCTCAGCTCTTTCCCAGGTGGTGTCTGCCCTCTTACATGCATATGGGAGCCACAGGCAAGAGAACTCACAGCAGCCTGCTCCAGTAACAAAAAAGCAGGTGCAGTAGAAACACCGTTAACACCACACTAAATGGCATAAAAAGGAAAGGAGGCAATGAAGAGCCCTAGGTTACTTGGGTGGGGAAAAGGGGAGCTCTTTTGTTTAAATGGAAGTTCTTGTCTCCTGGGTTGCTCTGGCTTTGCATGTGCTGATGACGTTGTTAACACTGGGGAGACAAATGAGTACAGGTGGGTGGAGCAAGGACACAAGATGGATGAGGGTTATGGACCTGAGCTGAGCTCCGGTGGGGCAAAGGGGGAGGGCTGCAGGCACGTCCCACAGGCAGACCCTGTTCTCTTTGTGTACCTGGACTAGGGAACAGGCAGATGGGACGGGGTCTGGTAAAAGGGTAGGGAGGACCCAGTCCCAGGTGGAGCCAGGGCAGGCCTCTCCCTGCAAAAGGGACAGGAAACGCAGCTAGAGAGCCGCCCAGAGGTGGCCAGGAAGGGCCCATGGGAGGAGTCCCAGGACTAACGGGCAGGACTGGGGACAGGTTATGGCCCTCCGCCAGCCAATCTGGCCCTGGATGGTTGGTGATTTCTGGGTTTACTTTTGGTTTTACAGAAGTATTTTATTCCCCAGCTTTGTTCCAGGACCACAGTCCAGCTTTCCCTTGGCCCTCGGACGGTGCTATGGGTAGTGGGCTAATGTTCTGGAAAGAGCACTGCTTTGGGTCTGGGGCCTGAGCACCAGCCTGGTAGTCTTAGATCTTCACCTAGCTACTGGGCCTTTCTCTCTTCTCATAAAGAGGGGCACAACCCCACTGATCTCACCCTGGGCGAGAGATCAGCCTCATTTTGTAGATAAAAACGACGTTGTACAAATTGCACCAGTTTCCTTCCTTCCTTCCCTTCAGTTTGGATAATGGCACTGATGTTCCCTGGTTTTCTCCTGACATAACTGGAAGCTCATTCAACCCACTGCTGAGCGCGCAAGCATACACGCACGCGCGCACACACACACACCCCTCCCTTCCTACCTTTCCAAAGATGCATGCAGCATTCTGTCAGCATGCTGAAAACAGAAATCAAAACACACAATGCTAAAGCAATCAGTAATCCTTGGCCCCTGCCCCCCTCTCCCCCAAGTCCCTGACACTATTAATTGGGAACCAGCAGTCTCCAGAGGGCTTGCTATTACCAGGCTCTTAAGTGAGCTGGGGAACTGTCTGGAGTTGTTGTTCTGTTGCTTGGCAACGTCTGAGTGCTCCTGGCTCTGGGGTCACCAGTGCCTCTCCCATTTGTGGCCACTCTGATTCTATGCTGTCTCCTGCCGGTTCTAGGGTAGGGTGTCCTGGACCCCCCTGGCCGATCCCATCCTTTTATGACCTCTTTCCAGCATTGTCCCCCTCAACAATGACCTCTACCTTAGAAACCCTCCAGGACCTGGTTCCTGCCATCCTCCCCTCTTTGGATCATGTCTTCCTGTTCTGTGTCTCCTGATGGCACCCTCTGTGCCCCAAACACACTTCCAGTTCACTAAGGTTTAAGGCCAGGTAGTCAAGGATCCCTCTTGAAATTCTGCCGTTTGTCCCATCTTACCCCTTCTCTCTGGCCTTGGAAAAAGCACACCGTGGCCTCCTTTCTCTGTTCCCACCAGCGCATTCTCTTAGGCGTCTGTCTCATACTTGGTTTCCTCATCTTAGAGACAAACAGGTTCAGGTTTCCCTCCAGTCTAAGAACAGCCTACCTCATCCTGTCTCTCCCTCAGATCATCACCAAATAGCCCTCCAACCTCTTCCTCAAGCTCTCCTGTCCTCTACCTGTGGGGTGACCCCCACGGCTCACCCAAGCCTTTGCCTGGATGCTGGGCCACACGGTTCCTCCACCTTGACACTGGCGCGTCTCTCGTTTCCTGGAATGAATCTTCTGCTCCTCCCCATTGGAGGTAGCACTCAGAAGGCCATCCAGTCCATTCTAGCCTGATATTATATATGGCACAGCCCTTGCCCCCCAAATATCACTCCCAAGGGTTCTAGTTACTATGGCTCAGGCTTTTTCTCCAAGCTTGACTTGTGATTTCTGCTTATTCTCTTTTTAAAAAGTATTTTATTTTGTAGAAGAACTGGGCATAGGCTAGAGGTTGGTGGGGGCGGCTCACCAGGGATAGAGTGGGGAGCAGAGCAAGCGGATCTACTGAAGCACACTGCTGAGGTGAGCAGCGGGTGAGGCAGGAGAGGTCTGCTGCGCCATGTGGGTCAGCTCCCTGGCCAAGGACTGAACTCAGGCCACAGTGGTGACAGCGCTGAGACTTAACCCCTAGGCCACCAGGAAGACCCTCCCTGCCTACTTTCTTGGACTCATTTCCCACATCGACCCTGAGAGGAATTGTCCACCCCTATACACAGACTAGGTAATTGAGGACAGCCACTTGTCAGATAACCCGGACTGCAGCACGTGTCCGCAACCCCAGGGTATGAATGTCTTTGCACACCAGTCACTTGACTCTAAAAACCCACCGCTGGTCCCCCCTGGGCTTGGCCAACAGCCAACCATGGGACAGAGCCAAGCCTGGGGCTGCCCCTACCCCCAGGGAGAGTCTGAGTCATCTTAGAGAACATTCTCATCTTCAATCGCAGCCGCCTGTTGTCCCACTGGCCACACTGGAAACTCGATCTGTTTACTCTCGGATTCCTAACCCAGCAGAGTGAGGCCTCACGTGGGCCTCCTGGGCCTCTCGGGCATCCTGGGCAACAAGCCCCGGCCCAGTCAGAGCCCTATTTCCGCAACAGGCTTTAACCAGGGCTGGGAGGGGAGCGTATATAGTCAGGGAGGCCATTTCCAGGTAAACTCATCCACCAAACCCATTCTGATATTTCTGATTTGTGAACCAGAAATATTAGCCAAGGGAAGAAAAATTCCAAGGGTTTATTTATTTTGTGGAACAGTTTGCCCATTAAAATCACAAAGGGGAGACCTCTGTGGAATCACCCAGACAGGGAGGTGGAGCACTGGGAGGGGAGCCTGGAATCAATCTGGGAAGGCCACTGGGTGCTGTCTGGCTCGGTAAGGGGATCCTGAACAGATGGTGACCCAGCCTCTGTTTGCATACCCCTAGGGAGGGGGAGCTCACTCCTTGCAAGGCAATTCCATTTATTCATTCCTTATTTTCTGAAAGCTCTATTAATGTGACCTCCTTTGAACCAGCCCCCAGATAGTCACTCCAGCTGGGAAATGACAGGGAAGGAGCCCGGTAAGACCACCCCCTCTTCCCACAGCATAAACAGGGCTTATGGCAAAAATGCTGCATGAGTCTCACTTTGGCTTAAAGCACTGGTTCTCGACATTACCTGCCAGTGAACTCACCCAGCTCTAAACACCAATCCTATGGGCCTGGTGAGGGTACAGCTGAAGTTGGAAAGCCAGAGAGATGGGGGGCTCAGGAGCTTGCTGGATGCCTGGGCCTGGCCAGGAAGAGGCCACCAGAAAGCTGCCTAACCAGGGGCCTCAGTCAGCGAATCCATGGCCACTTTCTGGGGGTCCAGTCTGGGAAAAGCCCTGCTGCAGGGCACTGTTCACATGAAGAGTCTCTGCGCACCCCTCCTGTGGCTGGCCCACGCCCTGAGCAAATGTGGGATGACATTTCTGGGCCTGTGGGCAGAGGAAGCCACACCGTTCATCTATTCTACTTCTGCAACCAGACGTCAAGCCTGGGGCCTCGCAGAGAGGACTGGCAGCAGGAAGGAGGACGACAACAGGGTATGCTGTGAAACTCTCGGATCTTAAGTGAGAGGTCCGATCAGCCCCAGGAACCTCAGCACCCACATCACATCTTCACACGGGCCTCAACAATGCCCTCTCGCTGTGATGTGAAGGGACAAGATTAGGGAGACCAACTGCCTTCGTTTGCCTGGGACTGTCCCCATTTTGGCACCAAAGTCCTGCATCCCATGAAACCCCTCACCAGAGGGAAAAGGTGAAAGTCTAGAGGCCTGCAGTCCAGATGTGCAGGCTTCAGAGTGTATCTCTTGATTAGCATCTGAAGAGGAAAAGACCCTTAGTGCTGACAGATCTTTAGATCAAGGCTCAGAGAAGGGTAGGTCTGCCTGAGGCTGCAAAGTGAACTTGTCCAGGTTGGGACCAGAACCCAGGAGACTCTGCCCCTTGCAGCATGGTGGCCTGGAGTCACAGCCAGGCATGGCCTTGCCTCTGAGTGGGTGTAGGACCTGGTGAACCTGGCAGTCCCTGAAGGCTCAGGCAGAGTGCCAGCCTTCTGCCAAGCCTGGCCCACAGCATGGAGGTCTGGGCAGACGCCACATCAGCCCTTCTGCTGGCTCTTGTTTCCTCACACATCTGGGTGGCAACCTGGGGTTCAAATTCTGGCTCTGCCACTTATAAGCTGTGTGACCCTGGGCAAGTTACTTAACTTCTCTGAGTCTTGTAGTTACTGGTAAAATGGGGGTAGCCCGGATGACTTTGGGAAGGGAAATAGGCTGCATGTGTCATAAATATGGGTTTACACAGGAAGATGGGCTGCAGAGGCAGAGATGGGGAGGAGTTTGGAAACAAGCTGAGCATTTTATTGGCACCCACCCTCCTCATGGGCTTCTCCTAGATGCTAATCAGTCCTGAATGGGCACCGTCCTGGACTGTGTACTTCACGCTCATTCCCCAAAGCCTGTCGTCCACCCAGCACATCACCAGGCCAATTACCTTGCCTGGCTTCCTATATCATCAGGATAAAGCCAGATGCCACATGTGGCTTTGAGCACCCAGGGGCTAAGTGTCAAATTCTGGCTCTGCCACTTATAAGCTGCTTAGCCCTTGCTGCTGAGCACACGCCACCTGCAGGGGCCTCACCTGTACTTTTATCTGGGACTGTCCAATGTGATTCCCAACCAGTGGGTCTCAGAGTAGACACCTTGGACTACCCTCCACTGGGTACTCCTCTGCTTGCCAGCTCAATCTGGGGAGTTACTGCAGTTTGCCTCCCCTTACCCCACCCCACCTCCCTGCACCTGAGTGGCTGGGGATCCAGGCTGTTCTGACCCTGTGACCCCAGCTCCCAGCCCCTGGTTCACTGACTTTGCCATGTGCCTTGGGCAGCTCCTGGCCGAGGGGGGGGCCCTGGGGGTGGGAGGCAGAGGGTGTGTTGGCTCAGATGCCTGGCCCCGCCCCTCTCTTGGTCTTGGTTTCTTCAGTGGCAGATGACTGCGTTGGGCACTCCTTGGGTCCCCTCCAGGATCGCAGTCGCACAGCCTCCCTGGAATCAGATTACAAAGAATCTGATCATGGCAGCATCTCCCAGCACAAGATGGGATAGGCACTTTCACAGGCCAATGGGCTGGCAGGGAGGCTCACCCCTTCCACACCCACCCTTAGGGAAGACTCTGCGGGTGCATTCTTTATGTGCCATGAAAGTCAGAGTTGAAGCCGCACACAGTGTGTGGCAGGGGAGCCGTGGCTAAGGACCTGCATAGGGGCCTGCCCGGTGGCGCAGCGCAGGGGTTAAGTCTCAGCACTATCGTGCTATGTCCTGAATTTGATCCCCAGCCGGGGAGCTGACCCACATAGCACAGCAGGCCTCCCCTGCCTGGCCCGCTGCTCCCCTCAGCAGTGTGTTTCAGTAGATCTGCCTGTTCTGCTCCCCACTTTGTCTCTGGTGAATCCTTTTGCCCCCCGCACCTCTGGCCTGTGCCCCAGTTCTTGTGTGCATAAATAAAAGGACCTGAAATAAATGTGAATAATGCTTCAAAAATAGGTAGAATCACATAGGCAACAGAAGTAAACTAGTAGAAGGAGAGGAGTGGTAACCAGAAATGGGTAGGGGACTTCTGGAACCCTGGAACTTGGTGCTGGCCCTGGCCCTGGGCACGTGGTCAGTCTGTGGGAATTCACTGAAACACACCACGTGCTTGGTTCTTGTCCTGGGCTGTGGCAGCGGTGAGGGTGCATCTTGCTTTTCAGCTGGTGTTCCCTGGGCCTCATCATAGCTCAGCAGACTTGCCTTGGTCACTATGTGACTAAGTCACACGTGACTTGCAGTGGGCAGCCAGGGCTCCAGGAACAAAGATTTGAGGGGGCAGAGGTGCTGAGGCGGTGATGTGAAGATCAACGAGGAGGAAGGCATCTCAAGGACCCCTTGACTCAGTGCCCAGTGGTTGTCCCGATCGCTTAGGGTTGAGGCAAGAACTGCTTTCAAAGATAAAAATCTGCACTGGGGGCCTCCCTGGTGCACTGTGCACCTCAACCTGCTGCACTGTGAAGCATCCACAGCCACAGCAGCGCGAGTTTGATCCCGGCCGGGGGAGGGGGGAACCCACATAGCGTAACAGACCTCTCCTGCCTTGCCCGCTGCTCCCCTCAGCAGTGTGTTTCAGTTGATCTGCCTGTTCTGCTCCCTACTCTGTCTCTGATGAGTCCTCTCACCTCCCGCGACTCTGGCCTGTAACCTAGCTCTTGTGTGAACAAATAAATAAATATTAAAAAAAAAAAATCTGTGCTGGGATCACTATTCTTGAAGATGACATTTTTTTTAAAATGCAAAACCTTGGTGCCTCCCTGGTGGCGCAGTGGGTTAAGCAACGCATTATGAAGCAAACCACAGCCATTGCAGCACAAGTTCGATCCCTGCCACTGGCCAGGGAGGGGACCCACATGGCGCGGCAGACCTCTCCTGTTGTGCCTGCTGCTCCCCTCAGTAGTGTACTTCTGTTGATCTGCTTGTTCTGCTCCCTGCTCTCGGTGGTGGATCCTCTCACCTCCCCACACCTCTGGCCTGTACCCCAGTGCTTGTATGCATAAATAAATCATTTTTTTAAAAATGCAAAACCTGATGTTTAAACTCTACTACGTATAGGTTCTGGGTGCTCAATTTGACGAGTTCTGATAAACGTACATTTCAGCACCATCCCAAACAGGACACTGTGGTCCCATCATCACAGAAATTCCTGTCCCTTCCTAGCCACCCTCCAGCCACCAAGGCCACCCTGCTCTACCTTCTGTCATCACAGCCAGGCTGCCTTGTGTTATGCTTTAGCTTCCTTACTTTTTTGAGGTCCACTTGTTTTATGTAATTCGTAGGGCTTTTAAATGTTTATGTAGAGCATTTAAAAATATATCACAACATTTGTTTTTTCTCCTGCTGATAATATTTGGTTGTTTCCAGTTTGGGGTTATTATGAAAAAAGTGCCTATGAACATCTGTAGTTAAAAAAAAAAGTCCTCCTGGCCAGCTTCCTACACCCCAAGTTCCCGTAATTCCACAAAGGCAGCTCAGGCTCACCCCGCAGGACACCTTTGGTCACCTGTGCACGCCTGAGCCTTGCCCTCTCCACGGGTGGTCCTGTGGCTACAGGCAGGGGCACCTGTGCTGAGGATGAATTCCCGCCAAGACGGGGAAGGGGCCCTGCTGGTTTGGGGCCTGGCAAGCAAGCAGGCAGAGTGTTCAGTTTGACTGCGGTAAGGTCAGTGAAACCAGGGAGGTCTGCGTGGAGAGTGGTGGGACACCCTTGGTGGGGTGCCCAGACGTGTTAGGGAGGGACTCAGAAGCTGAGGCAGAGCCCCGGCTGGGGAGGCTCAAGGGAGCCCAAAGGAAAGACCCCCAACTCACAGTTGAGCTGTCTGGAGCCATGGGAATGTCAGCTATCTTCTACACTTGTAATATGACATTGAGTGGAAAAAGCAAGCCCCAGAGGACACGCAGCCAGAGGCCCTGTCACAGACACACGGACATGCCATTTGTAAAGGTCAAGGGAAAGACAGACGGGGTAGGAGGCAGTTACCAGCCACGTCACGCTGCTGATGGGGGGTGGCTCTCTGTTTAAGGGAAAGTGGGAACAGTGAGCCTCTCACCAGCCAAGGAGTGTAATGAACTGGGCCTGTGCGCATGAGGTCCACTGTCAAAAGGCTCCGGAATGACTGGGTGTGGGTGACAAGAGGTGGGGTTCATGTTCTGGCGGCTCACTTGAGCCACTGGGAGGAGGGACACCCCTGCTCTCGCCGACGATGGTGCTGCTTGCTATCTGTACCGCCCTTTGCTCCGGCTCCGTCCACTGTGTCCCAAGAAGGGCACCCGGGGGTGCTGGGGGCAGGGCCCAGAGTGATGCCTGTGAATCTGACCACGTCAAGACGGCCCCCAGGCAGCCCCTCACTCCTGTGTCCCCCAAACTGGAAGCCTGGAAGGATGAGGCATGCCAAGAGGAGGCATGTTCAGCTCTACTGCCCCCCAAGATGGGGAGTCGGACACAGATATGCTTGTGTTTCTGAAGGGCCCCAGGACCAGGAAATAAGTGGATAGGAGGGAAGATGGGGGCAGGACCTCCATAAGGAAGAGCTGGGACTATCTGAGCAGGGGCCACAGCTCAAAGGCCTGCCAGGGGCAGGCAGCTGAGACAGGTGGGCAAGGAGAAGAGGACTAGAGCACACTTTGCAGAGCGAACACACAGGAACACTCTTCACTTGCACCAGGAATCATGTGGTCTTCTCAGTCAAGTTGTCTTCCTTACAAACTGCTGGGAAGGAATAGCAGAGGTATTTTTTTCTTGTACTCAAGAACAGGCCAATAAAAGCAGGGTGACAAAAGGGTCTAACACCTGATCTCAAATATGAGGGGTACCCAAGAGGGGGAGAAGGAGGCTCCCTCCCTGCTGAAAAGGGGGCAGCTGCCTCTCAGCGCTGATAAATGGTTGCCATGTGGGCCCTGGGTTGCAAGATCTTCCAAATTTTCATGAAAAGATGGAAATCCAGATTTTTGTCTCGCACTCAATGTTTAAATGTTGGTGTAAAATTAAAAAAACACACTGGGCGGGCCAAAGAAAACATGTCTGGTCTACGAATACCTCATTTTCCCTTCCTAGAACCCTAAACAATCTCAAGAATCAGGGTTTAGGGGTAGTCGATTTCCAGGATAGGGTGTCTCTGTGTGGCCACTGTGGGCTCAGAGCCCCGGGCTACCTCCCAGGTCTCCAGGGGCAGGGGAAAGAAAATGTAAACCAGAAAAAGCAATAGTTGCCAGTGACCACTTGCCAGCTCTGGACACTTCTGGGAGTCTCAGTGGTTTGGGTTTCCAAATGGGCTGAACCCTAAGTCTTTTTGGCCCAGTGTCTGGCCCAGGGCTGAGGCAGCAGCACCTCCAAGTTCAGGTTGTCCAGTCCTGTCCAGCAAGTGGGACCCCCATCACCCACGCAGAAGGACTTTCAGCTGGGGGTCAGGAAGGAAGGCGCACAGCCTGCGCTGCCCGCCCCCTCCCCGCAGGCGGGGTGACCCTGGGCGGGTCCTGGGCCTCCTGTGTCATGGCCCACGTTACAGCATGTGGCTGCCATGGCTGTTCTACAGGCCGCTGTCTGCATCATGATTCCAGGGCCCAGCACTGGGTTTGCTGGGGGTACAGCAGGACATAGTCACACCCAGATGCTGGGGGGAGGGTCGGGGCTCAGAAAGGCAGATGACTGAGCAGCAGCTTGAGGAAGAGCTAATTCTGAATGGTTGGGATTTCAATATGAAGCCCCCAAACTGCAGCCAATTCCTGCCAGTTCGGTCAGCCTAGGTGCATCCCCTCCCCCCTACCGCTTCGCCTGCAGGCCACAGAACAGACCCCCAGACTCTGTTGTCAAGGGGTGGCGAGTATGACCAGGGGTGACCCGAGCCCTCCCACCCCTGCATTAGGACAGCCACTGCCAACACGAGCCTGGCGTTCTCTCTCACCGAGTCCAAACAAACCTTCCAGAACAGTGAGATCCAGGGGAGCTTCCTGGAATGATGGAAATGGTCTATTGGCTTTGTCCAGTGGGGTAGCCCCTACCACCTGTGGCTGTTAAGCACTTTGACATGTAGCTAGTGTGGCTAAGGAGCTGAGTTTTTCATTTGATTAATGTAAATTTAAATAATCACATGTGGCAGAGGCAATGGATTTGCACAGCATGGTTCTAGAACTTTACAGGACTCCACTCACTCGAATGTGAATAGTCTCCCCTGAAACGAAGCGGCGCACCCTCCCTGTCCTGCAGCTCCAGGTCTTGCCCCCACTGGGCCATCAGCTCTGGACTGTCCAGGCTCAGATTCCAGCTCCACAATGTGGGAGCCTCATCGAGGGCTTCAGGAGTGGGTGAGAGCTGCGGGCACAAGGGAGGGTCCCCAGCTGGGTGCTCACATTACCACTACTTTCTCAGGAAAGGCCCCTTGGGGCTTGCTTGGCAAACGGCGTAAGACGCTTGCATCACTGAAGGAGCACCTTATGGGCTCCAGCTCACGCCTGGAAGAAAGGGCAGGAATATCACCATGGTGCCTGCTGACCGCCTGAGCTACTCGCCTCCCTTTTCACCCTCCATTAGCAAGTCAGGCACACTGAGTGGGGACTGTCATGTCAGTGAGAGGAAGGGGTCCAAACAAGCCCCCAGTCTGAGCTCTTCCCAGAGATCCTCCCTGCCTGGGGTCAGGGAGGGTTGGGGGGGTGTGGAGGACACAGAGGGTTTCACCCTTTGTCTTAGCGAGGGCTGACTGAACTGAGAACCAGAGACTGCAAGGCTGAACAACAGAAAAGTGCTGTGGCAGCGAGGGCCCTCTTCTGGCGGGGTTTTAGTCACCTTCCCACTGGAGTCATTTCAGATAAAGACACTAATCAGTTGGATCAGGGCCCCAAGCTACGAGCTTATATAAGGGTGACTACCTCCTAAAGGCCCACTCTCCAGATACAGTCCCAGGGCAGGTTAAGGCACCAACGCATGAAACGAGTGGGGGCACCTAAATGTCCAGGCCACTGCATCCTTAAAGATGCCACACGCTACTGAAAGACACCTTTGTGAAACAACCAGAGGGAAGACTAGAAGTGGTGCATCAAGGGTGGAAATGAACATAAGCCCGTGAAAAACTGAAGGAAAGGAGAGGCGGTATCACGGAGCTGCTCTAACTGGGGCCTCTGCGCTCGGCCCGACGGGACAGGGAGCACTGAGGGAAGTCAGGGCACTCCTGAGAGGCGCCAGGCAAAGTGGGGAGCCAGGAGAGCACTTGGGTGAGCAAGAAGGAGCTGAGTCCATGCCCCCACCTACCCTCTACCCCATTCCAGCTGAGATGGATCCGGTCCTTGCCACAGGCCCGTTTTCACAGCTGTCCCGACCCACATGCAGGGTGCTGGCTGGATTGTGGGGACTTCTGAGCCTACTAGCTCCCTGGGGCCTCCCCACACCCTGGAGGCCAGTGCAGTTCCACTGCCACGGACTTCAGCAAGTACTTTTGCTTTGGGACTGTTCCAGAGTCATTAAGTAGACAGCTGAATTACAGTTGTCAGGCTTGGTCCAGCCCGGGTTCTAGGTGTTCACTGTGTTACCTTCCCCCGGCAAGAAGGGCCAATGCCCAAACGGTGCTGTCTCCGACCTCAGTGCGGGGCGGGTAGGGGGTGTAGGCGACCAAGTACTCCAGGCCTCCAGCCCTGCTTCTGCCTCTCTGCCTTGCTGCAGCACACCCGTGGACCTGGTCCCTGCAATATGCTTTCGACGCCACAGGCTCCCCAGGTTGGGAGCCCAGCTACTTGCAAACGCCAGTGCTAGCTGTTACATTACCCCGTACACTGGACTAAAGGTGGTCTCTAGTGCCTGGCATCAAGACGGGCCTAAGAAGCACAGACAACCACGGCCCGCTCAGCTCCGCACTAGCCAAGCTTCCTACTGGAAACACCCTGGGGACGGTTCTGCCTGGCCTGCCCCACAGTGAGGAGGTCTAGCCCTAAGGGCCTTCCATGGGCTCTGGGCCAAATATTTCACTTGTATTAAAACTCTCCCGTGGCTGTGGCCAATATCCCTGGGGCCACATGTGATTTGCCAAATCCGTGAGATGGAGAAAGTAAGAGAGACAGGCACATTAGGAAACAAGAAAGTAGTCAGACCAAAACCTAAAAGTGCAGTTCTCACGAGCTGGCCAAGTCAGTAGCTTCACCCCATCCTGCAGATGAAGACACTGAGGCTTGCAAGGGCCAACACTGTGCCAAAAGCTGACCCGTGGAGACTGGTGTGTGACTCTGGGAGGTCAGTAGACTGTCTGGGCCTCTGGGCTGCCAAGGTCCTCTCTGCCCACACAGAAGGTGGATGACCTCAGGGGTAAACATCGTTGGCAGCTGCCAGGATCCTCTCCAGAACCTTCTGAGGGTCAAAGGGGCCAACAGCTGCCCACTCACTGCCCTGGGGCAAGAAAGTGTTTTTAATGGGGTCTAGGACAGTCGTAAAGTCCATCTTTCAGTCAGCCTGCAGGCCACAAGAGGGTGCTGTACAGGCCCAACGGGTCCCAGAGCCTGGGGCCTACCAATCAGTTAAGCTCAGCGGGAGGTGGGGCTGTCTGGGTGCTGGACATGTAGGAGAAAGAGCTCTGGGATTGGGAGTGGCTGAGCATGAGCTGAGAGGCCTGAAGCTCCAGTCTACCTGAGATGGTAAACAGAGACCGCAGCCTAGCCCTGGCATCAGCTAGGGCCACTGCTATTTGGGCCAAGCCTTCCAGACGGCATCTAACACAACCGCCTTGTCCTGTATCACTGACCTCGTCTTACAGATGAGGACCACAGAGCTCAGAGATGGGCAGGGACCACTTGAAGCCACATAGCATCCTAGTGACCGTCACACTAGGATGGTGGGCACATAGGGGCAAAGCATTGTCCTGGAGGTTGTCCTGGAAAGGGGCACTGAAGGGGGAGGGATAGCAAAAACAAAGAGAAAAGGCAGGGAGGGGCTTGAGGCTGAGGCTGCACTCACCTGGATGCTCCCCACACTGCACATGCGGTACAGGGCAGACTGTGATTTCTGCACAAATTGAAGCTGCCCTCCTGCGACAAAGATGGAGGGGCTAGAGGGGACAAGACTCTTCCTGAGGGCCCTTGGGTCAAGTGGGGGCACACTGAACAACTTGCTCACATGGCTGAGAAGTGGTAGAATTTGGATTAAAAACACATTTTTTTTTTTTTACTATTATACACATATCCCCTGAGAAATAGCATTCAGCATAAGCTCTTCCAGCTGGAGTTAACAGCAGGAATGAGCAGACAGACACGCAGGTGAGAGGGCAGAGAAGAGTGGGGGAGCCGGTCTGAACCCCATTTGCCCCATGTCCTTGGTGTGACTTGGGGGAGGTCTGAGGTTTCTTCTCCTTCAGCAACCCCACCTTTGTACAGAGCATATGATGAGAGCTCCCAGAGCAGCCGGCACATAGTAGGCCCGCAAGGAAAGTCAGTCCAGACTAAGCTGTTTGTTCTCAGTCTGTCCTATCAGTCCCTGCATCAGCGACTTTTGAGCTCTGAAGGAAAGGTTGAACTTTGAGAACAAACCCCAGCCACAGCCTTTCCTACTTGAGGAGGGAAAGAACTGTCGGGTGGGGAGGGGATCAAAAGGCCTCAGAAGGCCTTGAGGTGGAGAGGAAAGTCCAGGTTGAGTGACCAGGAGGCCCAGCCTGGTTTCAGTGTAGAGTCTGCCTGGAGGGAAAATCCCTCTCGAAAATAAGCACTGGCTTGGCGTGCGGGTCCAGCACAGGAGGGGGAGGACAGGTCTGGCCCTCCCTCCACGCTAGGGGTGTTCACCTGGCAACTTCTCTGACCCAACAGCCATAGCCTGGGCTGGGGGCAGCGAGGGAACCCGCACTCCCCTGCCAAGATCTCCTCAGGGTCTGTGGGTGACACAGACCCCTGGTCCATGCAGACCCCTGCATGCCGACTTTCCCTCCCAGAGTCCACCAGTCCAGCAACCAGGCAGGACGGTGAGAAATGGGAGGTACATGCAGCAGTGCCCGAAGGCCCCAAGGGTCACCGGATGCCGTACTGCCCCACCTCCACCCAGTATGCCAGGTTAGGTCACACCCAATCCCCACAAGCTGGGCACTAGGTTTATGGCGGAGGCCTACTGTAGGCCAGGTGCCTCATCCAGACCATCATTTCCTCACATGTCTGTTTGCCCAGAGAAATGGAGTCTCCTGGTATAGCCCCCACCCTGCTCACCCAGAGGTAAGGGTGATGAACTGAGCTAGCCTGGTGGGTTAAGAATATGCACCCTACAGTCGGAGGCCTTTGGGTTCAGGTCCCTATTCCTCACGTCCGTCAGATGGTGCAGCTACTCTGAAACCAGCCAGGAGAGGTTCCTCACAATGTTAAACACGGAGCTACGTGACCCAGCAATTCCACTGCTAGGTACATGCCCTTGAGAAATGAAGACACATGTTCACGCAACACTTACACAGCTGTTCACACCAGCATTACTCATCATAACCAAAGTATGGAAGCCATTCTACATGTCCACCAGTAAGTGAATATAATGTGGCCTGTCCAAACAAGGAATATTCATCAGCCATAAAAAGGAATGGAGTACAGATATACATAATACGACAAGGTGAACCTTGAAAACATAATGCTTGGTGCAAAGTCACAAAGACCACGTATCATACGGCTCCACTTACACGAGAAGTTGAGAACAGGCAAGTCCATAGGGACAGGAAGTAGGTTGGGGTTGCCAGGGGCTGAGGGAGGGGTGGGGAACATGGAATGACTGCTGATGAGTATGGTTTCTTTTTGGGAAAATGTTTTAGAATCAGTGCTGCTGCACCACTCTGTGAATATGCTAGAACAACTGAATTGTACATCTTAAAGGGCTGCACTGTATGGCATGTGAATGTCACGACTCTAGCTACCTCAGCTAAGTGGAATCATATGGTGGCTGGCTTATTTCAGAGTCGAATGTCAAGATTCATCCATGTTGTGTCACGAACAACTTTCCTTTTTATCCTGAATCATACTTAGGCGGCAGTGCGTCCCATTTTGCTTACCTGTCCAATCTGGTAAAACACACTTGAGTTGCTTCCACCTTTTAACTGTTATGAATGAATAACAGCGCAATGAATAGGGGTGGGCAGGTAAGTCCCCAAGTTTTTAGGCACAGAACTTGGAAGTCGGAAAAAAGTCCCGCATGTGACACAGCCATGTGCCACATGGCCTCACTCTGGCCAACGACGGAGCACGCTGACGATGGCGGCCCCTCAGTGTAGCTCCGGTGGGTGGTAGCTGCACCACCCAAGTTTGTGGAAGTGCACCCCATGATGTTTGCATGATGACAGACTCACCTAACGGTGCAACTTCTAGAAGGTATCCCTAGCACTGCATGCCTACCTGTATTCATGGCAAATGAGTGTGAGGCATCTGGAGGCGAGTTTCCCTTCAGAGGTTTTATTTAATATAATTGCAATAAATCAAGTAGCTAAGGGTTTGGATGAGCTGTCAGCTGCTGGAGACCTCAGTGGGCCTGTCAGCCTGGGCCAGGGGTAGCACTGGGGCACTGTGGGACCCACCGACAGGGCTTGGTGGCATTTTAGTACAGTGGGACTCAGCGGTTTTACTTAGGTGGTTCTTCCTATGAGGGTCTGTTATGAGCAAAGAAAAAAACACAAAAACTTGCCAGCCCTAGAAGAAAGCAATTCAGTACTTTATAGCTATCACTCTTCAGCTGGTTCTGAGGCCTGGACATGTACCTGGGGTAAGGATGACTCCTCATAATCTACACCCTGGGGCATAGGTAATCTCAGGAAATCACCCACCAAAATCTAGGGTGGCTTCCCGGAGGAGGTGATGCATTAGGTTTAAGGACTTCCAAAAGATATCCAGTTGGAGTAAAGCTAAGGAGCTCACATATTCTGGTTTCCCCTGTTGTTTGGAGTCATTATTTCTTGTACTATTATTCTCATGTGTCCCCACTGGGATGATAAATGACATAGTCACTGACTGTATTATTCATCGCATGGCAACTTGTCCCCGAACTTAGTAGCTTGAAACAACATCTTAGTTCCTATGTTAAGAACATGGGCACAACTGAAATGGGCACTTCGGGCTCAGGATCTCTTATGAGGTCAGTCAAGATGTGCAGGGGCTGCCTGGGTCAGGAGACCTGGTTTCAAGGTGGCTCACTCGCTGGGCCTGCTGTTGGCAGGAGGCCCCACTCAGTGCCTTTCCATTGTGGGCATCTCCACAGGGCTGCTTGACAGCTTCACAACATGGCAGCTGACTCCCCAGAGTAAGGGAGGGGTGTGTGTGTGTGTGTGTGTGTGTGTGTGTGAGAGAGAGAGAGAGAGAGAGAGAGAGAGAGAGAGAGAGAGAGAGAAAGGACAAACACACTGGGGGGCAGAAGCTATACCTTAGCCTTGAACACTCAAAGTGTTGCTTTTGTCACGTTTTACTCCTTAGAAGGAGTAAAATGGAGACCCCACCCCCACGCAGATCCCATTAAAGGAGGGGGAGGCTCTAGCTTTTAAAGGGAAGTATCAAAGAATTTGGGATATTTAAAAACTACCAGTTACTCTAAAAATAGGGCAAGTATGGTGTAGAGATGGATGAACCCCAAGAGAACATGAGTCCGATGAAGGAACAGGAGCAGGGGGCAATGAGTATGACAGGGCGCCGCGCAAGGCAGGGATGCGGGAGGGTTTCAGCAGGGACCATGGCATCGGCCTTGCCTGGTCTCTTGTCTCCAGTGTGACCACGGGGCTTCTGCTCAGCCCTTGCAGTACCAGCTGTCCCCTCCCTCTGGGCCTTGGGGCTTCCTACCCTCTACCTTTAGTGGGGAGCACACCTTTCCTTTCTTTCAGACAAGTGTCTTTTGTGTTTCCACAGGGCCCTCCCTCTGCTGGTGCATGCCTCTAGGCTTCTGCACAAATAAACACCAACGTGCATCATCCCCAGGCTCTGGTTGCACCAGCCACAGATCACACCTGGCACCCTGCACCCCCTTCCCTTTCCAGCCTCCAGGCTTTTGCTATTTCCCCTGCCCAGTGGGCTCTGGCTGTGCTAAGCCCAGGAGGCACTGCCTTGGAGGCAGATGGAAGGTAGGGAAGCTAGGTTAAGTGAAGGAAGACATAAGGGGGATGGGAATGCAGCAGGGGCAGTGGGCACAGGCAAGGAGGGCTGGGCCACGCTGAGTAGCTTCTATACTTAGTGCTTAGAGGCAGAGGCAGAGCCAGGCCCTTCCTTGGGGGCAGCAGCAGGTCATGGTTACCCTGGTGTAATCATGGGGGAGAGGTGAGGCAAGAAATTATCCTGGCGCTCACCCTGCACCCTTTTCACCTGTACCCCTCCCCATTTATGCCCATCCACTCCTGTGCTCTGCTCACCTTGGTACTCCTTCCGCCCAGACGCAGCTCAAGTGCTGCCACCTCCTCCAGGAAGCTTTACTTACTTACAGCTCTGGGGTCCTAGGCTACCCCTTCAGAGGTCTTTTATGACCAGAATCCTGAGCTAGGTTTCCAGAAGGCAGTGACAGGACCTTTACTTCCTAGAGTCAGAGCGACTATGTGTGTGTAAGGACCCTTAAAACCTTGGGCTTTTCAAACTCTGTCCCCACAGACTGGCTTTAGCCAACTCAAACAGGGCACTTTTTCTCTGTGCTAACACTTATCAGAGCTTACAAAGGACTAGGAAAATGCAAAACATCTCCCCTGGTCCTCACAATAGCCCAGGCAGTAGGTCTTTAGAAGAAACTTACAGTACAGAGGTCAAGTGACTTGCCCAAGGCCACACCGCCAGCGTGTAGCCATGCTGGTGTTCATGGGAGGTGCTACCCCATGGTCTGACTCCCGCCAGCCTGTCTTTTCCTGGATTGCAGTGAAATGGAGGCCCTAGTCCAGTGCCCTCTGGAAAACTGAGGACTTTGATGGATTTGTGGAATTTTAAGCTTTTGTTCTATAAATGCTTCTTAAGTCTTTAGCGCTCATTCTGGCTTACTGGCAAGTTTCCATAGGCAGCAATAGCGATGAATGAGTGCAGGCCCAAACGAACTAGAAGACCTACAGACAGCAGATCCGGCCTAGGTGGGTGTGCGGTTTCTGTGGGCACACGCTCCCTGCTTACTCACCTGCGTGTTTCTGGCCAGTCACACCAGATGAGAGCATTTTGGGTCCACAGTGTTGCGGCTTCCTGCCCTCTGAACACGTCAAGATCAGGACCTTACCCAAGTGCCTCTGCTCTGGCCTGTCTGCTAAGTGATGGGAAATCCAGACCAGTGTGCTTTTAGACTTGACTGATGGGTCACGTGGACAAGCTCTATGGCCACGGTTCAAATCCTAGCTGCCACTTGGGTGCTCACGTTCCTCACTTTCCTCATCTGTAAAATGGGGGCAATACACCCTCAACTTTAGAGAGTTTCTGTGAGGATGAAATGAGCTAACAGAAGCACAGTGCTTGACCCGTGCTGGAGCACAGTAAACACTTTAGAAGTGTAGCCTAAGGTGGCTGTCATCATGGATTCCTACTGTATACTTAGTAACTGTTCCCTGGTTTGCCTTACAGGGTCATGGAAAGCAAATCCAAGTCCCAGAAAAGTTGCACTAGCACATGGGGGAGTGAGCAGGCCCTCTGCACAGGCCGAATATCCCCAGCCCCCACTAGTTTCCAGGGTGCCGAGACCCTCTCAGCTCTGCCTGACTGTACAGGTATGGTCCAGGATGTCCTGGCAGTACAGAGCACAGGTTCTAGTGGGGTCAGGGCCAGCTAGCCAGATCCCATGTAGATCTGGGAGTTCCGCAGCCCCGGGCAGTCTGTGGGCTCTTGGTGGTATGGGGGAAGAAGCCTCTGTGCTTCTCACACCCCTGACAGCCTTCAGGCAGGTCAGTCATGGGACTGAGAATCTCCATCACACCAGGCACACACTGCCAGGCCCTCAACCCGCAGCCACGAGCCCTGCAGCCCCCAGTGGCCGGCCCCAGCCGCAGCTGTGAATCCTGACTGGTTCATGATGGTCCAGGCTGTAGTAGTGTGAGCCTTGTTGATCTGTGGTGGTCTCATTCCCTGTGCCAGTGACTGGTGGAGGCATGCCCATGTGCCCCAGTTCCGCTCAATGAGACGAAGAGGTCCATATAGGAGGGGTGTTCCTGGGTTTCTCAGAGACAACCTGGTGGCAACAGTCTTTTCCCTCCACTGGGTTTCCTCCTGATTAGAAGGAGCCACCCAACCCCCATTACACAGTGATCCACACCGTCATGCCAAAGGTGGCCACATAGAAAGACCAGAAGATCAGGCTCTTCAATGGCATCATCAAGCCTTAACTAAGCCCGGAGCAGGTAGACTCAAGTTCTTATCACCCAAAGTTCCAACTTCTCATTGCGCAGGCTAGCTACGTCATGGCTTTGGTTATTTGTGGCCCAAAGCAGCCGGCTATTCGCAGGTCACATTTCATCTTCTTGAGATTAAGTCCATCGTAGCTGACGGATGGTCTGAGCTCAGCTGTGCATTCATGGAAGACTTCCTGGAGATGGGGTTAAAATGGAATCTAAAAGAATAAGCAGGAGGATAAAGGGATAGGGCAAGGGGTAACATTCCAGGCAGACAAAACAAAGGACTGAGGTTGGAGACACCATAGGGTGAGGGGGGAGGGGACCTGCAAGCATGTGAGCACTAGAATTAATCTGTATAGCTGGGGGCCATGAAAGATAAGGCTGGAGAGGTGTGGGTGGGTCACAGATGGCCCTAAGCCAGGTTAAAGAACCTCAGGTTTAGCCAGGGTGGACAACTTTGACTTTGCTCTCCCAGGGTCAAACCCTCCAGCTGTGCCTAGAGTATGTGCATTGAGCCTCCAGGCCCCCATTCCAGCCCCACCCAGAAGAGCAAGACCAAGGACAGAGGTGCTGGGCCTTGCTGCTCCAGGTGTGACTCTTCCTGTCTCTTCCAGCCCTCAGGGCACTCATAAGAGACTATCTGAAATCTGGGTCACTCAGTGCACGTTGGACATCCATCAGACAGGCAGTTACTAAGTGCCTACTAAGCACTGTGGAGAAGGGACCTGGTTCAAATCCCAATTCTGTTTCTTCCCAGCTGTGTGACCTTGAACAAGCCATTTTACTTCTCTAAACCTATTTGATATCATCACCTTTTTATATTATATGGTGAAACAAATGGTAGTTCTTATTATCTCTGGTATCATAGAGGTGGTGGGGGTAAGAAGATGCAAAAAAGCTTCTTGAGAGTAGTACCGTAGGTGGGAGAACAAGACAAGCAAACAATATGCTGTAATAGACAAAAGTTGAGGCGTGATGAAAGGTTCTGGGGAGGGAGCATCTGCGCTGGGCTGTGAGAAGTCAAAGACTGGAGAGAGGCGATGAGGGACAAGCAGTCCTGGAAGCAGCAAAGTTGGGTAGAAGGAAAACAGAACACCTAGAGTTTCCATGCTGTGCACCTAGAGTTTTTAGAACACAGAATGTTGCAAACAGAAAGATTCTGGACATAAACACTGAACACTGGGATCATCTGCAACCTGTAATAGCAAAGTTCTGTGCTAAAAACAGAACGGTGCAGATTATCCATCACCTACTATGTGACCTTGAGCAAGTCAACTAACTTGTGGGCCTGATTTCTTTGTAAAGCAGGAGCAACACCTAATTCACAGAGTTGTAGCAGCCTATGTGGAGGCTCTGGAGACCAGGATCCCCTTTCCCGCTGCGCTAATTCCTATTTTAAAGCCCCAAGATTCAGTGCCACCTCCTGCAGGAAGCCTCCTAGGCTCCCTCAGAAGTCTCCATCCATAACTGTGTGCTGTTGTATTATGATGACCTCTTTTTTTCTCACTGGTTCTGAACTTTGAAGAGGGAGGTTATGTCAGCATCTCTTAGAGTCAGCTGCACCATCAGAGTGGAGACTCATGCCACCCCCTCCCCAAGCCTCTAACCCCAGGTAGACAGGAGAGGGAGGGTATGACTAAGCCTGCTGGGGGTGGAGAGAAGAGGGTGTTCAGAAAACTTGCTGGAGGGTCCAGGCAGAGATGGGAGATGTGCAAGAACCAAAGTACAGAGGTGTGGAGGGAGGGATGAGGTGTTTGGGGGACCCTAGAACATTAGCCAGAAAGTGGCTGGGATCTGAGGATGAGCCCAGATCCCAAAAGGCCTCACATGCCATGCCAAGGAACTGACCCTATAGGGGTGACTGAAAAACTGTACACAGGCAGCACAGATCCTTGGGGAATGAGGCACTAGTTGGGCTGTGCTAAAGTTGGAGGGGGCGGAGTGGAGAGAACCGCAGGCTATGGTCACCACTTGGGGGCAGGTACTACTGGGCGAGTCATAAAGGACCAAAAGTTCTACCTGGATAAGGGAGTACTGCAAATAGCTTCAATAGATCCATACCCTGGGACCCTTTCCACTTGCTGAAAAGCCATTTCCCACAATCATTCTACGTGAGGCACACACAGTAGCTTCATGAAAACCACCGGGCCAAGAGTTGCTGCCTTCATTTTATAGCTGGACAAAGTGATAGCCAGAGAGGGACCTGCGTGGCCACTCAGGCAACAGGGGGCCATCACCACCTGAAACTGGTATCTTGGCCCCTGGCATGCACCAGGGAGACAGCCATAAGACAAATGTGCTCAGCACCTTCTGCAGTCAGACTCAGGAGACATGGAGATAACCTCTGACCTCTGAGTCATCTTGAGACTGGACTGGTCACCTGGATCTCAGACCAGCTACCTCCTGCAGGAGGGAAAAGAGGACCCACTGAGGGGTCGGTGTTCCCTGCAGTGAGGTAGGCCAGCAGGGGCTTGCTCCCCCCACCATCTTGAGTCCTCCAGATGGGACTCTAGGGTGGGGGGCCAGAGGGGATCAGTTCCGACACAAAGGGACAGGGGCAGAGGGAGTCCACCCACTGCTGCCTTTCAAAGAAACCCCCAGTGCCCCCTCCTCTTAACACCAGGGCCCAGCACAGCCGCAGCCTGAGTCATCATCCCCTTTGAATGGTGGCCAGCTAGGGGGGCTGCCTGGGGACGAGGGCCAAGGGTTGGAAAAACAAGGCCGTCTTCTCTTAATTTCCAGTCCTGGAACCTTAAGACTGACTAGGGGGTGGGGGACACAGGGCAGGTAGATTGGGGAACCGGATGGGGTCAACAGTCAGAGGGGGCTTTGTAGGGGTTATGGGTAGGTAGGGAATCTGAACTGGTGGCTTTTGTTTTCAAATGACCTGTTTAATAATTACCTTAGCTATCAAAGAGGCAAGGCTGGGGAGCCAGGGGAGGATTTCAACTCTCCATACCCCACCGATCAGCAGCCGAAGAAGAAAGTAAACAAGATGCTACTGGCAGATTTCGCTCCATCTCGCAAACAATGGCGGGACTGAGCTCCCGGCTCAGACACACACATCAAAGTGAGCTTTCCAGGCAAGAACTTTAACGGGCAGATAAGCGGCTAGGACTGAATGATTTCCCTGCATCCCTGGAGCTCTCTGGGGCTCAGAGCCAAAGGGGGCAGTTGGGGGAGGGGGCGGCACTGGACATTAATTAACCTTGACCTGTAATTTACTCATTCATTTTGCAGCCACGGATAATCCTCCCCCGCCCCGCCCCCCCAAGAATCCAACCAGCAACAACTTCATCATCCCTTCCCACAGTCACAATGGTGGACAAACAAGGGCTTTAAGTTACAGCGGCTAGCTCCTACTCACACTCCACTGGGCCAGGGCTCTCAAGACAAAAAACACCCTAATTCATGCACCCACCGGGGCTCACAAAGTCAGATCCTGACCTGGCAGTGGAAAATCCAACTTGGTTTTTCTTTCTTTCTTTTTTTTTTTTAACCTCCCAAGGCCTTCAACTATTTTTCCCCCTGCAGCATCCAAGCCCAGCCTCAAGGCAGAGCCATAAACATGCCTGCTCCTCCCC